>JAUMGZ010060470.1:0-18669 GCA_032359645.1 Pododesmus macrochisma | reverse complement strand
ATTTATAAATGAATTCTTAATATTAATAAATGAATTATTAATATTAGAAAATCCCTATTTTTGTCCACGATGGCTTGCCATACTTATTATGTTAGCGGACATTCGTTCCAGCAGTTTTTGCATCTGAGTAAATGGAATGTACATTAATCTCGGGCTACCGAAAAATAGAACAGTTCTCTCAATGAAAATAAATATAGTCAACAATTAGACACGGGGATGCCAATATAAATAAACAGATCATATTTTTTCTCGAACACTCAGCATTGTAAGTCATATTAAGGAGAAATCTAGGTCAAATTATTCTTAGTTCGACACATGGAGTTACCACGGAATCTGACATAGACTTGGGTTTTTGTTGTTTGTTGCTATTTTTAAGCAGACTAACAAGCTGCAATTTGACATTAGGCAAAAAATCATAATGGTGTAAGTCAATGACACTTATCCATCATGTTCTTTTTACTTTAACTTTTACCGTTTTCACTTATCTTATTGATATATTGACTCTCAAAACAAACCGAGTAAACATTTCAATGTTCAACTTGAACATGCCATGTGGCGACAAGGAAAAAGGTGTATTGTAATGCATTATACACTGAAATAATTCAGGCAGTGGGTTTTAACCTTAATTGATTTAAACTCAATTGTATTCAGTAAATGTGTTTGAAGTTGAAACATTATGACAATAATACCTAATTTTTATAAAGCATCAGATACATTGTGTTTTAAACTATTATAACTTCAACCGAATGTAAAGTATTGAGTCATGTTGGCATCTTTTTGTGAATTTTATATCGACAAATCAAAATAAAAGGTTTCTGTATTTTCTACACGATGTGCTGTGTCATTGGAGTTTGTTACATTAACACCAATAACTACAGAGCCGTAGGGGCCATTGAAAACAGGTACTATTGCGCGCACACTTATACATGATATATATAAGCACATGCTATCAATGTCATTTATGTTTGCTTTATTTAGGACTTAACGTCTCCTTTGAATCATGTTTATGTCATTTAGAGACGATGTTTTTCTGTGACAGTGCACAATGATTGCGACTTTATACTTATGCCTCACTGATATATCACCCAACAGTCTCATTGACATGGTACATCACTAGGTCACATTATCCTGACACCGAACCAACCAGTCCCTTTTCTACCAAGAAATGATGAGTGCTGAGCAGGGAGCGAGATGATTGATTCTGCTTTTGTCGTCTTAGGTTTGACGCGTCCAAGGGATCGACCCTTCGTCCCCTGCCCGCGAATCAAATACCGAACTCCTTAGCTACCGCCGCGGTTAAAGACGTGTCTATGGACAACAGACATGTATGTCTGAAAATCAAAAATGTTTGAGTGTATCATCGTGTTGCTACAGAAACGAGGATACGTGCAAACGGATGTTTGATCGGTTTGGAGATCAGACAGTTCACCCTCAATGCATGCTATATGTACAAATTATCACATAACCAGCCTCGTTATACGCCAGGGTCAGTGTACAATACAGTGTGAAAAAAATCTTGAATAATATTGTGAATCTTATAGAAACATTATAAACACAATAATCCATTATTTACGACAATACAAGTAGATTTTTACCTATCGACTTTTATCTAATAGGTGCAGTACAAATGCAATCACACAATTCGTATGGTCCTGGAAGAAACAAGGAAGTGTTCAATCAATTTAATGTTACTCAGACGAGGTACTTCACCTCTGACCTATTCCATTCATTATAAGTCTTACTCGAGATAGACAGTACAGCTGTGGTTGTTATATTGTTGTTGATATCCCTGTCACTCTATCTATAGTATGCGTGCACTGGAAACCATTTTTTTCTTTCCTGCAGTCTCGGCCTATATCTAGATCTGTTTCGCAGATTTTGGTGATTTCAGAGAGCAAGTAACTTTTTTTTGCTTTCGCATTGGTGGTACACAGAACATTGGTGGTACATAGTACAAAAGGAAATAGAATCATCACAACAAAGGACATTGACAAACATTAGCCACATCAAAAAGTCATCACCAGAACAAGGGACATTGAAAAACAAACAATAGCTACATCACAGTCATCACCAGAACAAGGGACATTAAAAAACAAACAATAGCCACATCAAAAAGTCATCACCAGAACAAGGGGCATTGACAAACAAACAATAGCCACATCACAGTCATCACCAGAACAAGGGTAATAAAAAAACAAACAATAGCCACATCAAAACGTCATCACCAGAACAAGGGTCATTGACAAACAAACAATATCCACAGCACAGTCATCACCAGAACAAGGGACATTAAAAAACAAACAATAGCCACATCAAAAAGTAATCACCAGAACAAGGGACATTTACAAACAAACAATAGCCACATAAAAAAGTCATCACCAGAATAAGGGACATTGACAAACAAACAATAGCCACATCAAAAAGTCATCACCAGAACAAGGGACATTGACAAACAAACAATAGCCACATCAAAAAGTCATCACCAGAACAAGGGACATTTACAACAAACAATACCACATCAAAGTCATCACAGGAACAAGGGTCATTGACAAACAAACAATAGCCACATCACAGTCATCACCATAACAAGGGATATTGACAAACATACAATAGCCACATCAAAACGTCATCACCAGAACAGAACAAGGGACATTGACAAACAAACAATAGCCACATCAAAAGTCATCACAAGAACAAGGGACATTTACAAACAAACAATAGCCACATCACAAAAAAAAAAACAAAGACGATTTTAAAAGACATGAGTCTATGGATTTGGGCAAATGAACAGGAAACGTTGGACACGCACAAAAAAAAAAAACCCAGGAAACATTATAAACGTCTTAGAATTTTTTTTAAGGAGTCCCTGTGTTGTAGCGGTGCCAAAACATTAATTCTTTGTTAATCTGTGTAAAAGTGTTATTTCTTTTGATTATGTGGTAAATCATCCATTCCATTGGTCAAAATTGCATAGTGTGTGATAAAGCATACATTCCATTGGTCCAATCTGCATAGTCTGTGTTGAAGCATCGAGCCATTGGTCTAATTTGCATAGTCTTTGGTAATGCATCCATTACATTGGTCCAATTTGCATAGGACTTGGTAAAGCATACATTACATTGGTCCAATTTGCATAGTCCTTGGCAAAGTTAACATTCCATTGGTCCAATTTTCATAGTATGTGGTAAAGCATACATTCCATTGGTCCAATTTGCATAGTATGTGGTAAAGCATACATCCCATTGGTCCAATTTGCATAGTTTTTGGTAAAGTATACAATCCATTGGTCCAATTTGCATAGTATGTGGTAAAGCATACAATCCATTGGTCCAATTTGCATAGTATGTGGTAAAGCATACATTCCATTGGTCCAATTTGCATAGTCTTTGGTAAAGTATACAATCCATTGGTCCAATTTGCATAGTCTTTGGTAAAGCATACATTCCATTGGTCCAAGTTGCATAGTCTTTGGTAAAGTATACATTCCATTAGTCCAATTTGCATAGTATGTGGTAAAGCATCCATTCAATTAGTCCAATTTGCATAGTCTATGTTGAAGCAATAATTCCATGAGCCTCTGTGCTATTTTAAACATTAATTCCACTGGTCGTATTTTGGCCCTACTTAAAACTTCTGTAACAGAATTGGTCTTGGTATTGAGTGATCGGCGTAGGTCATCGGTTTTTTAATCAGATTGGTCTTCAGTCATGTTCATCTTGACGATTGGTTAGGTTCCGACTGATGCATTAACAGAAATGACTTCCCTTAACTTCTTTTTTCATGATTTCACTTTTTATAACATCCCACTTGATTTGTTAAATTGGAAGGTTTCTAATGTTTTCTTTCTCGATACTCATTTACTTATTTTCCTTTAGAAATTAGTAATAACAAAAAAGGGAAATATTAGCCATCTTCGGTTGACTAGGTAAGATGATGCTTTAGATGGGAAGCGGTGTGACGTACACCGTTTATTTGGGCTATAAATCGATGTGTTGCAATAGTGTACTTTCCAATATAGTGCAATAGCAAAGAGTCAATCCAATCACAACCACAAGACTGTCGGGATAGTTTTAATAGATAAAATTTCAACTTAAATCACATGTATTTTATTTTTCTAGAAACCACTTTCATGTTTCAACTCCTGAACTGTTATTTTATTAAACTACGGAAACGTAGAAAGGACGTTGAAGAAATTTTCTTTCTCGCCCCGGCAAGAACTCGTTATCGTCTAGGCAAGAAAGAATCTCGCCCCGGAAAGAACTAATTTTTTCGCCGGGCGAGGTTTTTTCTTGCCGCTGCGAGAATGAGTTCTCGCCGGGGCAAGAAAATAAATTATTTATAATTCATTTCTGCGCTTCCGTAAAAAAACTGAAAGTACATGGATTTTCTTTTTTTTAACTAAAAGTACATGGATATTCTTTTTTTATATTTTTTTTTCAAGCTTTTTACATATTTAGTTTGGTCATACTGATAACTTCAAAATACTAAACTAATACTTTTAAAAATCAAACAAAACTGACCCAAACATAATAATAAATGACCAATATCTGATTACTTTAAACATTTTTGGAACATAGTTATAAGGTTTCTTAGATAACACTAACAATCGCAATACTATTTCAATAGTAATAGTATTGTAATACCAATTCTTATAATAGCAACAGTATTACAATAGTAAAATGTTGCCTCAATAAGTAACCCCTAGCTATTGTAAGATCATAGATCCTGGTGAATGGTCATTTGATTTCTTCTTTTAAGTCAACGGAGGCAAACCCTAATGAGGTAACGTCAGATATACAATGTACTCCGCCCTAAGACTGACCCCAGTTGTAAAATATGAAAATAGAATATTGTGTTCTGTTTAAAACGGTCAATTAGTTTCTCCATCACAAATATAGTCCTTCGCACTTACATTTGGATCGAAGATCGCGCACTTCTCAGAGTTGGCGGAAATATGTCTAACAAAGTGTGCGGTTCTGATATTATGTTTATCAACAAACCACTTCCTACTTTGCACTCTGGGTTCATTAATTCATTTGTCGTACAAACAAAAGGTATTGTTCCCAGATGACAAATGATTAAAACTAATATGTCTAGTACATCTGTTCTACATTATACCCGTGGCTTTTGGGATGTACTATGCACGCGTGCAATGTAGAGAGTGATATGAATGTTCCAGTACAACGTACTGAATGCACGTGTATACAGGTATATATAGAGAACACACATCTGGATACAGTACTTTACGCGCGTCTTGATGTCGTCACTAGTGTACGAGATGGCAGTTTTTGTTTGTATTACATCAATTTGCATATTGCACTTAATCACTTTTTTTTGGGATGACGTAAAGAAGTTGATATTCATACAGACTCTTGCTCTCATCTCAAAACTCGTTTGCTGATAAAAATAAATCACATATTAAATTAAGAGGACTGTGCATGGAGCCGTAATGTCCACCAGACATATAGACATATAGCACTATAATTTCATTAAGTTTTTGATTTGTTTATTAGAAGATTTGTGTTTAATTTTGGTTAAATAATTCCATTTTTATTAAGTGAAATCCGTTACCCAAGCTCCACTATTTTATAACAAAATCTGTAAAGGATTGCTTTCTACAAAGTTTGGTTGAAATTGGCTTAATTGTTTAAGGATGACGGCTACTTGGAAAGAAAGTCTTACAGATTGGCTAATTTTCATTATATAAGTCAATTGACATAAATGCTTTTCATTTATGCAAAAATTAGATAGGTCAATGATCTCGTTTTTGAGATATAAGCGTTTTAAATTTTGGCGGGAAAAGAACACCTAGATTGTTCATAAGTAATAAAATAGATTTTTAGGATCCAGAAATAATAGGGAAAGAGTCTTACAATTTATAAAAAAAAAAAAAAAAAATTGGTAGATGGATATATAAGGGGTATATTTTGAGAATGCTATCAGAAATATAGGGGTCAATGGGCAAAATATTTCTAATGTATTATTAAGAAAAATGCCAGAGGAGTTACAAAAAAAACTAGGTAAATATAGAAATGTGAGTTGCGCGCATCGTTAAGAGAAGTAAATGTATAAATCAACTTATTTTATAAAGTGTGTTTGTTTTATTGTGGCTTTTACGCAGCATTTAACTCTACACCTTTTAGTGTATTAAGAGACGATTTTAAAAATGTTGTTTAGTATTTCCCATGAAGTTCCTCTAGTGGCGTCCCCTTGATACCGATCGCCGTCATTTGGACAAATCTGAATCACCTTCCCCTGGTGATACTCCCTACCAAGTAAGGTTAATGGTTTTAACATTTAAAAAAAAAAGTACAACATTAAAAATTGTAAAAAATGTGAAAAATTAACATATGTGCTTAAGTTTCATTCAAGTAAGGGTCACACCTTGGGACAATCTTGGATCTTCATGCCCCAATGCTACTACCAGGGCCGTAGCCTGGGGGAAAACCGGTGGAGGAATTTTTTTTCTACTGTACACATTATTTGCTGGGAGTTTCGTCATTAAGAATAAAAATAAAAAAAAATTGGGAGGGGGCAATTTCCCCTTCTGCCTTGTGCTGGTTGTATAGATAGTCCATTGTCTCTGTATTGTGTATTGTATGAAACCTCGAACCCTGATATTTCAGTACGGACCCAAATAGTCTAAGGACCATAGCCTGTACACGTTACAGTTTAACGTTCAAATCGTTCAGTTGACACGAAAAATATATAAACACATATAACATTTTAATGCTAAAAAGATGGAAACATTAAAGTTTCAAAATTGGTAATACAAATTTCGTCGTAATTACAAATTGCGTGGTGACAGAGCGCTGTACGTGTCGGTAATTGCACGAAGGGAGGTAACGCGTCTAAAGTTATGAGCAAATTAGAACCTATTCTTAGTTGAAACAATAATTGGCTATTTAGTAGGAACATAGAAACAATCATGCTTATAATTATATTATCGTTGTCAGACATGAAGAGTGCTGTATCGGTAGTGTACGAAGGGAGGTAACGCGTCTGAACGTAGCCTATACTTAGTTTAAACAATATTTTATTTCTGAAGGCAAACAAAGTAATTATAATATACACAACAATAGAATGTGCAGGGATTTAGAAACAAGCTTAGAGCTTATATCAATCTGTCTCCCCATAAATGGCAGGGGTAAAATATGCGGATCAAGGGCCGTAGCCTGGGGTAAGTCGGTGGGGGACACATTTTGTTCTGCCGCATACATAGTTTGCCCCCCTGCCCCGCAGGCTACGGCCCTGAGATCTTTACACTAGAGTAAATATCTAAATTAACGATAGTAATATTTGTAAGATAAGTAGGAGAGAAAGTAGGGCTGTAATTGTTGGACTAATGTATAGCAGGGCGGTAGTCTGGTGTAAGTCGTGGGGTTGGGGGTGCCGGGAATTTTGTCATAGAAAAAAGAAAAAAATTGCAAAATTTCTTCGGGGCATTATTGCCACTCACCCTCCCCCTGCAGGCTACGGCCCTGTTTACTAGAATAAAAAAGATGTTTCAAAAGATAAAAGATTAAATACTGAAGCTCTTGTATTACAATGTTTTATAAACCGAGCAGTTTCAATAATGAGAATGACAACGTGTACCGGCATGGAAAAAAAAATATGTTGTTTGACTTCGCTTTTATATAAAGGCTTAGCACATAAACTTCTAATGAAAAATCTTTCTATTTTTAGTAAAACATATCTAAAACGTAACATTAAGATTACAGAAATCAGTGGTATTTTGTTTAGTCGGTGATCTCACTAATCATAACTATTAGCTTTCTTCTCACTTGTACCGATATAGAAGAATCTAAAATTATTAGTCAAAAGAATACGATATCGAGACAAAGTACCAAAGGAAAAAAACCCAAAGCAACGGGGACAGTACAAAAGAATGATTCGCCAATGTAACGGTGTTTCCGCATACACTTCTATCGAACTTCACATGGGGCCAGAACTATATTGTGTCGAGGGAAACAATATTTTGTATACGGGATCTCAAGCAAAGCTTTCCCTTGTAAGGGACGGGTCGATCTTTGTCTGGTCTAAACCCTTCAACCTGTTTGAAACATCCATAAAAAAAGAGGTCCAATGTAACGTTAAAAAGTAACCCCCGTAGAAAAGCTACCCGGGGTCATTTTTTTATGTAGAAATATTACCCGGTTACCCGTAGAAAATTGACCCATAGCCGGTGAAAATGGACCCAGGTCCCGGGTCAATTTCTACGGAATCCTTTTTTGATAAAGCAGGTATATTGTAAACATTTCCTCGAAAAACGACATTGCGACATGGATTTACTATGTTGAAAAACCATGTCGCAATATAGCGACCGTCTGTGTGTATTTACCATCGCATGGCAATGCCACTATATACCCCAACCGAATTCAGTTGGCATTCATATCGCCTATGGATGCCATCCCTCATTGCTTATCGTTTTGTTTATCTTTGCTTATCGTTAAATTTCTCTTATATTTACCGTGAAAAAACTACCCGAGGTCATTATTCTATGTTATAATGATGTAGAAATAAAATACGGAGTCATTATTCTACCGTTAAAATCATACCCGGTTACCCGTAGAAAACACAAGAAAGTGTCAATAGAGGGGCAGATAACCCGATTTCATCAACCCCTTTTTTCGGGAGCTGTGTGTTAGACGGGGGAAGACAGGCAGTGGCGTAGCTAGTTTGATTATCCTGTGCACGACCGTCGGGGGTCTGGGGGCCGCGCATGGGCAGCGCCCTGGTAGGGGTTGTGGGGAGCGAAGGGGGGGGGGGGGGCAGGGCCGTGGTTGGGGTTGTGGGGTGCGAAGCCCCCCCCCCCCCCCCCCCCCATCCCTGACTGAAAACGTTTTTAAACATTTTCGCAAGCACATTTTTTGCTCTGCTAAGCATTAAATTTGTATCTGATATTACCAGCATATCCGTTTGTAAAACGTTAGCTGGTAGAAAAATGTGTGCATTTTGGGAAATAATATTTTTAATATTTTACTTTAATGTTCAAAAACAAATTTTAGGGAGAATATGAAGCCAACATTGACCTCTCAAGTTTTTGTGTGTGTTATTTCAAAAGATAAACAATAATCTTCTGTTTCTGTGTTATTTTTAATTTATTAAAGTCACTAATTTTTTTGAGCCATCTTGTCGTCTAAAATTGTAAAAAAAATTCACCCACGCAACTTTATTCACAGTGGAGTATATGTTTGTGTTCCCTCAATGAGAAATCATTGTGGTTAAGCGTTTTAATGCTGCATAAATAGTACGCCCTGAAACGATTCTGGGTATGGAATTCCGGATCTTTAAAGTCGCATGTACATATCCAAAAATACGTTTTAATTTTATAATAATCTATATTATGGAGAAGTAAAAAAATGTGTTGGTAAAAGGTATAAATACTAAATTTGTCTATGTTCAATAATGTTATTTTATTTTTTAATATATATACCAAAAAAACCCTGCCATTTTGTCATATTTCTCCATTCATAATAGTACATGTATACATGTATTAATGATATAAGTTGACCCGGAACTTTTTAAGTAAATAAGGAAAGAAAGGTAGGGAATTTAAAAGAAAAGTATAGGTTAGACAAAGAAAAAATTAAAGAGAAGCACTAAATTAGAAATAAAATTATGTACCTACGTGGTATTCATCAGAAGTTAATAAGATATATAAAGTTTAGTTATAAAGTATATAAAGGGAGATAACCGCTGGGAAAGTTTATTAGATTTCTAGTAAAAATTAAAGGAAACATAAAGGTACATGTAGCTTCGCCACTAGAAGGGAGTATTAATACATTCATATTTGGTGCTACTTTGCATTTTTCTGTGTAACAGCTATTTAAGTCAACGTTTCCTATTCATTAAAAGGTATGGGTCACTTTTCTACGGCGGGTCACTTTTTCACGGAACGAATGGTAAAAAATAGTTAGGGGGTACATTTTCTATACTTGCAACTGGGTATAGTTTTAACGGTATAATAATGACACCGGGTAACATTTCTACAGAATTTTAACGTGAAAAATGACCCCGTAAGCACAGCTTTATAGCCATTCACCAGGCACTCAAACCTCCCTACCACGGTAGGGGTCAAAGGCGGGTACGGCAGTGAAACAATCAAAGGGGGGGGGGGGGGGCGGATTTTCAGTGATCTGTGAAACGTTATAACGTGAAACCAAAACATAAGGATAGTACAGAAAGAAAAAAAGGTCCATACAACGACGTTTCTGCCTTCTCGTATATAGAGCTTAACACACAGGGTATTGATTTTATATTTATTAGAGACCATTTCAGTTTTCAAATTTGTATTTAAGCACACAATACAAAGAAATCCATATCACTGAACGAGTAACTGTATGTGCCGATTTAAACAAGAGGCCCGTGGGCCTTAACGTCCATCTGGTTGAACAAGGTTATAAATTTAGCGCATTTTGATTGGCCATGAAGCCCATTATCTTATTGGAACATTATATGCACTGTATCATATGTTTTGAAGATGACATTTTCAAATAGCAAGGTCACAGTCTACTTTTTTTTTTTAAAGAAAATTGGTATTTTACTCTTCTTAATTGTTTGTGACCTTGACCTTTGACCAGTGGCTTCCCAAGAGGATGCTCCCTACCCAATTTGGTTGAAATCCATGCAGTGGTTCTTGAGAAGCTTAAGTTGAAAATGTGAAAAACTAACGTGCATTTTCAATCTTTGGAAGTGTCTATGACGTTGACCTTTAAACCTGTGACCTTGAGACTTGGTCAAAATGTTCTTTGCATAATTTCAAACAACTTTCTTATGTATATGTCAATACAAAACGTTCACCGTCCCTGAGAAAATTGGTAGTATATCCATATTTTAGCATTTTACTACCACCTATGTTAAGTGAAGAGCCCCCGGTGGTCGTTTGTTAACAGATTTCGTTTTCGTTCGCAAACTTTGTTCACATTGTCCAAATGATTATGCATACTAAATATGAAAGCAATCGGAAGTATGGTTAATGAGAATATTTTAAAGATGTACCCAATGTTACCCATTTGTGCCCCCTCATGGAGCCCCTATAGGACCCAGCCCCTTTTTCTTCGCAAAATTGAAGCGGCTTCCCTAGGGGATGCTTCCAAGTGTTGTTAAAATCCATCCAGCGGTTCTTGAGAAAAAGTCATTATTGTGAAAGTTTACATGCATCACAGGAGTGTCAAGTGAAGCGCCACCTGGTGGTCATTTATGAACAGATTTCGTTTTCGTCCGCAAACTTTGTAAACATTATCCGAAGGATTACGTATACAAAATATGAAAGCAATCGGACCACTTGTTCGCGAGAAGCTTCCTTCCAAGTTTTGATGAAATGGGTCCAGTTGTTTAGGAGAAGAAGTCAAAAATGTGAAACGTTTACGACGGACGGGATTTGTATGTGAAAAAAAGGTCCAGGTGGACTAAAACAAGTGTGTATGTAGTTGATTTACAAAAAGATTGCTATTAGAAGTAGTAAGGAAATGAATGCTTGTTGTTTTCTGAAACACGGCTTAAACGTTTTACTAATATGAGAAAGGGAAAGGTTATTTTGTTGACTTACACACTAAAAGAGAGGACATTTTGATAATATTCTTTCATTGAAAGCATTATATTTAAGTCCAGTAATATCTGGTTTGAGTTTGGATTTTTATAGGTTAGTGGGTTGCTACTTTATGGCATTTTAGTCTACTATTATATACGTAACGTGTTCTTCACTCAAGTTGTATAAACTTTTTTACAGTTAACACATGGCATATTCTCAGATATTTCATATTGTAATTTTTAATGTGGAAGAATCAAAAAACAATTACTGGACCGTGGATTACGAAAACTGTTTTACAATGCGCACACAACCTAATTCAGGCTAATATTGTACAATGTGAGGTATAAATAGTAAAAATAAATATTGGAGTTGTACTAATATTTATTTTCACAGTTGAATTATTGAAAGTTCGATCAAAGGTGTGTAACCTGTTATAACGTTCTTTGAACGATCTCAATGGTCTTTATAATTACAAGTGTGTCGGAAAAACCATTAGTCAATTAATAAATTATTAAAGGTGAGCACAACCATTGAGTATCTGTGGGAGTAAACATAAAAGTATAGACATTGCTATAAATTTGATCTGTATTTGGAGAAATTCAACAGTTATGCATTGCACTTCGAAAACGTATGATACAGGTGTAGAATTTATGTACATATTAATTCTAAAACAATGAAACGTTCTTCATAAACCTTCATTATTAACATCAGTCGGATTTAATTAGTTTTAAAAAGTTTCCGTAGGTATTATGATTATACAATCTTTCAGGAATTACACTGTGTGTTTATTTCTCATCACATTCCTGTTTCACTCCAACTGTATTTCTATCTGCAAGAGAAAGCTCCGCATAGACAGCAATTATTATGTCGGCTATCAAATTGCGAATGACACTTTTGCTACACTTTCGTCGATGACTCTTGGCTCATGCATAAAAGAGTGTACCCTGAGAAAGACGTGTAAAGTTGTAACTTTTCATCGTATAAATGAAACATGTGACCTTGGAACAAATTTGTCTGGTATATTTCCAACATCGGATAACCATTATGTTACAGTTCAACCCGAATATGCCAACCTAGAGGTATGCAGCATTTATTGTTCATTTCGTTTTCGTTTAAACCTTTTCCTTTCTTGTCACCAAGTTGAATTACTTTTGTTTGTCAATCTTTTTTCTGATGAATATATTTCTTCTTATTTTTTGTTTAACATTTTTCACTACGACCAAAAGGTGATAGTTCAAGCACTTTTCAAGAAATACCTTGATCCCAAGATGTGAGAACACATACTTCCCCGCTTTTTAGAAACTTATTGTTCTGCTGTCTTACATTTTATTTTATTTTTGATATGATTATATTTCAATTGCCATTAATATTATACTCCCTTATTGTTTCATATTAATACAGTAATCCGCCAAATTAAATATGTCCTCTTTGTTTATCACATAAAAGAAAGTATAGCCTTCCAATAATCAGCACATTCTTTTATATATAATAGACCGAAATGAAATCATTATTTCATGCCTTTACCTTCTCACACACATGACACAAGTTGCAATTTGTGATAAACAGAGCACCAATTATCAATGTATCTCTTTGCTTGGCATTAAGTGACTCCACTTCGGTGGTTCCAATAGCAATCTTCGAACTTATTCAATGTAATGACATAAATGATGAACTTTTCAGTTTTTGGCTGGTGGATGTTCTTTCCATAATTGTAAACAGGGCTACAAGTGTGTCGCATTGTCGAGTGGAAACGTCAAGTGCATTCGTTCAGGTGAGGAAATCATAAAAAATATAACTCAAACTGCCTTTCCATTTCTTTAATGAAGATTTTCCCCTAATTTTTTTTTTAATCATATAAAATAAACAAAAAACATTTTGAAAGATGGTGCCATTTCAACCAGATGGACTTTAAAGGTCTTGGGTTTCTCGTGGCTTTTATGCTACAAGACTAGTATTATGATATGTAACATAACGCAACAAAGCTTACAATACACAATCCTAGTGGGAAATATGCTGTGGTGAAGATTGTTAAAACTAGAGCTGTCGCCAGGATGGCTGACTAATACCCCCGGTCCCGCCAAGTTATGTATATTTGAGAGTTATACTTCAACAAAATTAAGATGTTGGTACACAGGAATTGTATGGACAACTGTTTTGCACAAAGTGGTATAACTCCATCAAAAAGGGTCGAAATCCCTAATTATGCCGTTGCACAACTACATAAAATACCGATAATTCATACAAAGTTTCAATGAAATCCACCTATTAGTTTAGGAGGAGTACCGCGGACAAGTATTTTGCACAAATGGGCATAACTTCTTTGCGGGGGGTATACAAATTATATGATAGAATTCATATTGCTAAACCGGATAGTAGGGAACCAAGTTCATCGATAGGTTCAAAAACCTAAGAGAAATCGAAGATTACATAACTCACCTCAATGCCTTAGAACAAAAACCAAGTCCTAAACCTGGTCATTCAAGCGGAAAATGTAGGTCAAATCCAGTCTTCAAAACATAGCATGTGCTAAGTATCCTTAGATACATCAGCCATGTAAGTTGGGTTGATATAGGACTTTAGAACTGACCTTAACCATTCTTCTTAACCACAGTATAAGAACAAACTAAGTCCTTAACATGGTTATTCGAGTGGAAAATGTAGACCAGATCAAACCTCCAAAACACAGCATGTGTTATGCATCCTTAGATGAATCAGTCATGTACGTTTGGTTGATGTTGGACTGATATGTGCCTCAGAATTGACCTAAACCTTTCCCGAGGAGCCATTGCTGTGTGTGAGGCACGTCGTAATTTATTCCCGATTCATAACTTTCTGCCAGTTAAGTTCGAGTTTTGGACGATATAGTTTCACACTTAGTTGTATTCTAATTTTTTGTGTTTGATGCATATTTGGCTCTTTCTTTATTGTAAGTAAGTAAGTTAGAAAGTCAGTCAGTCTTTTGGTAATATTTAATTATATATAAATTATTACGTCACCTTTGCTGTTGAGAACTGGGTTGTTCGAAACACGTGTCTAGAGCAATAAATTTAAACATTCCTGTTTTGACTACGCGCAAATTTCAAATATTGGCAAGACAATTTCGTATTATTGTTGAAGTATGGTTTTTGTACATTATTACCATCGTGAATTGTTTGTCACCGTTTCCCCTTTGGCTATGTAGCTTTAATTTATCGAAGTCTTGTCTTTTATAAATAAATTTTCTCTATAGCGTCCATTTATGACGTCTGCTTCAAAGCAAGATCTGGGGTTCGCGACGGGGCGTCTCACACGGAGTATTGGCTCTTTCCTCTTATAAATATCATATGTATCGGGGGCATTTTTCAGATAGCATTTTTTTTATTCAACCATTTTTTTAGCCTAATTTGGACGCCGACGTCGGGGGTATAGGATAAAACCTCCTTAACTTCGTTGAGGTGAGCTAATGAAATCCTATGATCCAAAATGAAAGAGGCACTCTGAGGTTAAAATTCAGTATGAACATTTCATATAATTTACTTCTCGTACCACGGAACGAATTACAACGAAACTTGAGAGGTATCTACGGGCGTTCACATTCTCTTAGGGGTGCTACTAAATTAAGGTACAAAAAAGGGAAATTTGACAAAATGTCACAAACGCTTATAAAAGACTAGAAACCCTACAGCTTATATTAAGGCTAGCATATTCATAAACTGAAAAATCTACAATTAAGCCAAAATTCAGATAAATCTTACCTGACAGTTACAATTTGTTTCTTAAATAACCCCTCATAGAAAATTCTAACGACCATCTATTTAAAATCTATTCTTGTTTCCATTTTTAATGTTGTTTGGGGTGTGAGTACATTATTCTGACACCGATATATCAATTGCCTGTACTAATCCAGGATGGAATTATATTACAATGTAGCAACTTCTCTCGATCAATTTACCATCACTGTTAGCACTAATGCAGTTCATAAATCTCAACATTTAGAACAATTTGACTCTCTATGATAGTTTATGAAGGGATATGTGATATTTCCGCTATATTTAACAAAGGCCATTGTTTGTTTACCAATAACCATTGTTCTGTCGACCCTTTCTTTTCTTGTTTTACTCATAATGTATTTATTTTTCAGAATGTGATAGTCCCGTGAATATTACCGATACATATACGTCACCATCGGGATACCGAACAATCGGGACTACTGTTACTTATGGGTGTAAATTCACGTCCATATTTAAAGGGAACCCAAATACAACATGCTAAGCTGACGGCACATGGACATACTCAAATTTCAAATGTGCCATTAATTGGGGTTAAAGTGAAATGGAAACAAACCCACCAAAGTAAATAATGCATGATACAAACATAAATTTAGATAAGTTTTACGGACAATGAAAACGCAAAGAAATGACCAGTCAACAACTAATTCCTTGCTGCCATCTTAATAAAGTTAATAAACTGTGCAAACATATAAAAATTAAGATACCAACATTTGATGTGTGAAATCTCTTTGGCATCCTTACGCACCATGCAGTTAATGTACCGATTCTTAAACATTTATGTCTCTTGAAGTGCTTTTTTGGTTTACAGTAAAGTGCATACGAAATAAAAAGATTAAGAACATATACTTTGCCTTGGTTGACGGTTCAATTTTGCAACAATTCAACAAGCTCAACAATAGGCTTGACGCAATTTATGACTCTGATAGTTTTGTCCATGAGGTCACTAGATTTATATGACTTGAATGATATTACTTTTTTTTTATTATGTGATATTGACCTGAAATCTACTTGCAACAGTCTGCTAACGCAAAATATAGTTATGCTACATCAAACTGTAAATTTCCTCAGCTTAACCAACTGTAATGGCGTGTCATCTGATTTACTTAGATATTTATTTATGTAAATATTGTAAAATCAACACAACAATTTCTTAATATCAAAATGTAAAAAACAAACATCACAGACAGTGAAGATCTAAGCAATGAAAAAATTAAAATTGTTTAATCAATGTCTTTCAAAGACCATAAAAACTGCATATAATTTCATATTCTATTCAAAAATTGACTGTTATCTTTTGTGCATGCCTTTTCGTAAGATGTGTCAATGGACTTTTGATCCCAACGTATGAACGTGGCCTAGAGGATTCCATAAGATGCCGTCGAGTTGGACTTTGCAGACCTAGTGAAATTCTCGGAGGGGTATGTGGATCAATTAGTTCCCAGACATGTGGATTGTTTACATCTATTTTCAGTAGTTCCGCTGCTTCCAAGTGTCCTGGAACAATAAAATGTGTAATCAGTAAAAGTAAGTATAGTCATGTCTTGAAAATCCAAGGAACCAGATAGTTTAAAAAGCCAATTCAAAATGAATAAACGTAAAATAAACAGCCTATACCATCTCATAAAAGCAAAGACAACTGTTGAAGACCTACAGCTGGAGTGCACTGCACTTGAAATAGTTATTAAATAACAAAAAACATTAAGCATTGTTCTTGTTTTCGTTTTTGCTCACCAAGAGTTGTGCTACTACTTAGGCACAGAAAATAAATGAATCCTTACCAGCATTGATCGCGCTGTCAATAGGGTAAATACCATTATTACTAGGCTGGTATGGGTCTGCACCTACACCAATTATTAAAAGAAAAATTATCGATTAGACGAATTCTCTCATCAATTTATCCACATTAAGCGTTTCAGTCAAACGTGACAATATATCTAAATTATTGTAGAAAAGTATCGAAAATCAATGACAATTTGTTTTAACTTAGCAAATTGATTAATGACTTTACTTTTACCAAAAGAACTTATAAGTACTTTAGTACATTTACATACCATGGTACAGTAGACATTTGATAACATCCATGTTGGCTTTACTGGCTGCTCTATGCAATGGTGTATATCCTCGGTTGTTATGGGCATTAACGTCACATCCTGCAAAAATTGGACATTAATGGCGAACCAGTGTCCATTTTGGCCCCAAGCATTTGGGTTTTTTACATTAGACAAAACAGTGGCCCATTGAAATTATGTCCAACTGATTTTTAACTTGCAAACTAAATAGTTATAAATCTATATGTAAAGTTTAAATGCCCCTGTGCCCACAACTGAACAAAGGTTTCATATCGACTAAAATATGGTGTGTTTGCTTAATTAGGGCTTCACGTCACTTCCACCGTATTTTACCGATATCGTGACAAAAGAACAAAGCAGAAAAAGTAAGCAACAGGAAAGGAAGAGAAGTGGCGACGAGAACATGAAATCAAAGCAATAGGGATAGTTCAGAAAGAAGGATAAACACATGCATCGGTGTTTCTGCTTACTCTTCTATCGATCTTTACATGGGGATATTAATCGTGCCAGGGGGTTAGAAATCCCTTTATACGGGACCACCAGCTTAGCGTTTCCTCCGAAAGACGTGCTGACTTTGCCTGGCCTCTACCTTTCAACCTGTCTGACTTGGGTGACCCTAACATGAACATAAGTTCCCGTCAGCATAGCTATCCAGGTCATTGAGACGGGCAAATCTCCCTACCGCGATTAGGTGTCAAAATAACAGGGAAGTCTATTTTGTTCAAGCTTTTTTCTGAACTTCTTAACATTGCCTCGCAGTCGTTTTTTAAGCAAACTTGTATCGAAGATCTGTTAATACTTACGCTTTCACAAGAAGTAGAATTTGTTTACCATAAGCTTAAATCGCCATTGATCAAAATTTGATAATTGTTGAATGATTTGAACAATCTTGAATAGATCTATTATATCTCAAAACCAAAATCAAAGCTCTGGGTGTCAAATAATAGAAAAATAAAACACTTTAATAGATAAGAATACAAAATTCTGAAACATGCCTCCGATAAATATGATATTTATAAGGAAAGAGACATTTCTCTGTGTGAGACATCACCGTCCCGAACCCCAGATCTTGCTCGAAGCTGCTGTCGATAAATCAATTATGACTTTTTAGAAGTGTTCATCCACGAACGGGCCTCGTATTCAAAAATGTCGATACCTTTTTGGATTTCACGGGTAACGAGAAGATGATTTCTGAAATCATCAAGAAATTATCACTTTGTATGTTTATAAAACAGTATGAATAGGATCAACAGAACGAGAGGCATTGACAAACAAACAATAACTGCGTCAAATAATG
>JAUMGZ010060359.1:0-18672 GCA_032359645.1 Pododesmus macrochisma | reverse complement strand
AATCAGAAAATTTCGTTGTGGTTTTAATTTCGTTTATTTCGTTGTTGTAAAAGATCGACGAAATTAAAACCATGACGCAATTTTTCACATACCTTCTAAAAAGAACACCTTAAGTATTTTCAACGAAATTTTATGTCAACGAAAACACTATTTTCAAAGCAACGAAATTTTAGCCCAACTAATATTTCTGATTCTACAGTACTAAAATTTAGCATGTGCTTGGAGTACTTTTGAATTTATATCTCATTTTGTTGTATTGTTATACATGTACATTGTAACAGTGTGAAGTACGTACATATGAAGCTTACAGCATACATTTTAGTTGCTAACTCTCCTTATTTAGGAAGGAGTCTCCCTAATTTCACACACACTTTTCACTTTTGACATCAGTATAATTCATAAACCTTGCTTATCAACTTGCTTCATCTTAGTGTATTGCACAGAACTGCTTAAATGAGGCAGTATACACTATGTTGTCATATAGGGCATTGTATACCAGGTATACAATGTAGGTATTAAAGATATCTGAAGATCTTGCTATGCATTTTCTCCCCACGAAAATTTAAAAAGTTGACAAGTATGTTACAGCTACCTTCAAGTTGTTTATGAAACGTTTGTAGTAAATTCAAAAAATAATGTTCACTTATACATGTATATTCATGTCAAACTATAGAAGAATTTTTAGAGAAGACTTTCAAAGGCAAAAAGATAATACCTGAAGGTTATGTAGCTGCATTGAAACTTTGATCATAGTTGCCAACTCTCCCTATGTATGAGGGAGTCGCCCTATTTTTCACACACAATTTTTACTTTTGACATCACCAAATTCCTTAACCTTGCTTATCTACTTGCTTTAACCTAGTGTATTGCACAGAACTACTTAAATGAGACAGTTTACACTACTGTTTTGTCATATTGGGCATTGTATATAGGTATTAAAGACATTTTAAGATTTTGCTACGCTTTTTCTTCCCCATGAAAATTATAAAAAGTTGGCAAGTATGCTTTGATGTGTTTTTATTCCTTCATTGGAATATGTATGTTTATCCTTTAATTAAATTTAAAACACATAAAGTGAAAACCATCCATGAATTACTGCTGCATTATTTTATTTTTACTGCTAAGTTTATAATGTTTAAATATATTTGAGTACCGGTATATATATGTACTTTTTTGTAAATGTTTCTCCACATTTATTGCAGCTGGACGATACTCTGCCTTGTTACTGCCTTCAGCTCCCGGTGCCCTGCATGACTTGGCAAAAGACAAGGATCTAGGCCAGATCCTATCTCACTTTGTTACGGAGAAAAGTAGGCTTTATTTTGACACCTATTTACATCTTATAGTGTATGCAAATTGGTTGATGCACTGTAATGTAACACAGTCATACAGGCTATCTTTAGATAAAAATGCTGTTTTATATAGAGAAACAACAGTCAATATGTGCGATGGTTGTACCTCAGGTCACAACAAATATTAGTTGCTAGATCAAAGTGTGCACGATTATAAGGTACTCTTTCTTTCCTTTCCAATCAGACTTTTCCGGCAAATCACACATTATTAACAATGTAAAATTGTGATTTTTTCCACAAAGAATTCTACAGAATGATGCACTGTATTGCAATATAACAGTATACTACTATATTTAGGGTTGCATCACTTTTGTAAGGCCATACAAAATTAATTACTTGGTCATGTTGGTACTCAGGCCACTTTTTTTTGTAAATTTAGATGAGTCAGGGAGGCAATTTTTGTTATCCTTTTATTTAAGATGATAAATGTTTTGAACGAAAAGCTTTGAAATTATGATGTACATGATTGTACTTTAGATAAACTTTGACTTTAATTGTAAATTTCTAGTTTGTCTTGCAAATTAAAATGATACTTTTAAGGAATAAGTATAAATTAAGTTAAGATATAAAATATATATATTGCAACAGGAACGAATTGTTTTCCAATAAAAATGAGTGATGAGGGGCTTTTTTAGTTTTAAAATAGATGAGGGAGGGCCCGAGAACCAAGTACAATGTACATGTATTTAAAATAAAATTTGCCTTAGGTAAATCTTGTTAATGTTGCTTGTTGATATTGATGTATGAGAACTGTATTCATCTTCCTGTTTTGTGTAAGGCAATGTGCCCTCTCCTATTCATTATGGAATAATGAGGGACTGATGCAAAAATTACCTGATGTATATCAAACTAAATTGGTATGCATATTTCTCTTGACTTTGATCATTTAATTCTTACGAAACAAAACATACAAGTCGGAGTGGAAACAGGAATGTTTTAAGTAAAGTCTAAAAATGATAACAAAAATGATAAAATTTTAATTTGAAAACTAGCTTTCAATTCAATCAGAAGCAAAGACCAAATAAAAATACTTATTATAGGCAAACACAAATTTCTTTGGCCCTGCCGTTTCTATTTTAAAGCCCAATTAATCATTACACTTTTGTTGATAAATTTTCTTTCCTGTTGCTATATAAAGTTATATACTGTATAAACAGAATAAGCTCTCAAATAATAAAATTCATTTTTAATTCCTTATAATTATTTTTCAAGTAGAAAAAAACAAGCTATAAATATTAAACTGCACCCATACATGCTATAAAATGCATCATATTTCAAAATTTAGCCTTCAAAGCTTTTGTATCTCAAATAAAAAATATGTTACTAGTAATATAAAAATGAAACATGTTATCTATTTTGTAATGTATGGTCATACATATTTATTTATCATTGATTAAAAAGCAAAAAAAACTCTTCAAATTCTAAATATTTTTCTTAATTTTTTTTTATGACTTTATATCTAAAAGATCAATTTGTTAACTTTAGAAGCTATTTGTGCCATTGGTATGGGTGTAGCTGGCCTTTGCTCAGCCAAGAAAGCTGATGGAGTTTCATGGTGCTTTGAAAACTACAGTTTGACAGCAGTAAGTATTATGTTCACAGGAACTCACTAATAACAGGACTTAACAACTTTCTATCCATTACTAGCATGAATTGGAAAACAACAAAACTAAACTAATCAAAAATTATCTGTGCTTAGGTTTTAGATGTGATAGTTATGGGTATGTGAGAAATCTCACATTGTAATATGCAACAATTTTTAGTCCACCTGAACAATGTTCAGTGGACTATTCCTATATAAATCTTTCTCTCTTCTGCTCTCATCCGCCCTTAATTAACTTTCATTTTTGACTCACACTACTGGGGCAATTTTGACCAAACTTGCTGTGGTTATTCCTACTATTGTCCAATTTCAGATTAGTGTTACTCAGTCAAACTCTATCCAGTATGGCCGCTATAGCTTCTGATTGGCTGAGACCTTTTTGATTTCTTGTCAAGAAGCATTCGTCAGATTTTCACAAAACTCAAGGCAGATGTTCCTTTAGTCATGTTTCAGTTTTGTGGATGATACTGTTAAGCTCCATCTAGCATGGTCACCATGGTTTCTGATTTACTGAGACTTTTTCCACTTCTTGTAAAAACTGAATTTCAAGTAACTTTACATAGATGTGTTCCTTGCATGGTCCCCTGTCAAACTTGCTATGGCCATCTTGGCTTCTGTTTGGTTGAGATATTTTTAACTAATTGTCAAGAACTGTTTGTCAGATTTTCACGAAACTTGATGTAGATGTTCCTTGTTGTAACACCCTTGGTTGGAGAACTCCATCCAGTATTGCCACCATGGCTTCTGATTGACAGCTACCTTTTTCACTTCTCTTCTAGAACCATTGTGTCCAATATTGCAGTCATGGCTTCTGATTGACTGATAATTTTTTCACTTCTCTTCTAGAACTATTGAATCCAATATTGCAGTCATGGCTTCTGATTGACTGTCAGAGGCCTTTTTCAATTTTTACTCAGGATTTGTCTGTTTGTTGGACATCGTGACAGATGTTTGTTTCATGAAACAAAGCATATCAAGTTACCAATCTTTGTGCATGAGCACATATTAAATAAGTTAAAGAGTTTACATACAAGTGCAACCTACTTTTACCAGCGTGGTGGCTTTGTGGTTAGGGCCCTCGCTTCGTGCTGGTAGATTGGTGCTAGAATCCACTATCATTGGATTGAATCCCGGTCGGGTCAAAACCTTAGACTCTAAAATTAGGCAATCTTCTCGCTTCCTGCTAAGCGCCCAGCATTACTGGGTAGGAGGACTGGTTGGCTCGGTGTTAGAATAATGTGACCGAGTGAAGTATCATGTCAATGTGTCTACAGCGTGATATTTCAGTGAGAGGGTACTATAAAGTTGCCTTAAGTGCACACTGTTGCAAGAAGACACCATCTTGATATGACCTATACATGAGTTAAAGGGATGCTAAACCCCAATAAACAAACAAACAAAGCACCCTTCTTTAGGATTTTGAACTTGTATTTACAGTGTTCTATTGGCTTGATAAATTTAGTTACAGGATATTCTTTCATTGTAAATGTAAACAGGTGGATGTTAAAGCCCAATGGGCCTCTTGTATCTAACTTAAGCAATATTTTCCCAGTATCATGTACCATCATTATTTGTAATTTTAGCCATCAGTGTTTGAGGTGGCCAGATCTCCAGATTTTGCTTCTGCTCCTGTCATTTTAGAAGACTTTATAAAAGACAATGGAGGCAATTACAACTGTGAGTTAAGTGTTTTATGACAGTTTTACGCAAGTGTGCTGATTTTACTTTTTTAGAAAAGTTGATCTCTTAGAAAAAAATAAATGCTGTCAAAAGATATTTCTTTTCGCTGCAGTTCTTATTTTGTGTCTATTGTCTGTCAGCTTTGTTTGTTATGGATTCTTCTCCAGAACTGTCATAGATAGTGTCACCTTCATATATTGTATCCTGAGGACTTATAGTTGATCAATAACAAACATTTGTATGTCAGATTTCCAAAATGGCTTCCATGGTGGCCATCTTGAAAGTCTTGTTATTGCTACTCTTCCAGAACAGTAAGTGATACATTGATTCTTCTTGGTGTGGTTCTGCTCTAACTGTACAATGTAAAAAACTATTTTATGTATGTCAATGCAGTCGGCAATCTTGATTTCTGTTTTTCCTACAATTTGTCCTACATTAATGGTGATAAGACTTGAAGCTACTTTAAATACATTACACATGATGTCTCTTTAGTTTAATAGTAAATGCTCCTGATTACGTTTTATTCATCATAAAGTGTTGACCATTGAGGCAATGTTACTATTGCAGTACTATTGTTATTGACAGAATGCATACACGTTTAGTTATTGCGTTACTATTACTAAGTGGATGTCACTATTGCAATAGTATTGCGATTGTTAAAAGCATATTAAAATGCTAAAAATAAATTCCAATCATGTCTAAAATAATCAACTTTTGGACAATTAAAATAATTACATTCTGGTCAGTTTTATTAGATTTAAGTATTAATTACTAGTAGTTTAGTATTCTGGAAGTCATTAGTATGATACAGATTCAACTGCAAGTCTTGAAACTTATTTATGAAAGTGCAGGCTCTAGTAAAATAAGCTAAAACATACATATTTTTTAGGTTTTCAGTTGAAATTTGAACTTATTGAAATTACTCTGACAGTCTTGTAAAGTATAGTGATTGTTATGTCTGTATCTCTTGTTTTATTGGTCATTCCTTGAGAATTTTAACCGTTCAAGTATAAGTTATTTTTTTAACGTTTTACTCAAGCATCCTCTCTACTTTCCAGGTAGTGAAGTGGATGAAATTCATATAATAATTGACCGCCATGTAATATCTGGTCAGAATACACAGTCCACACTGACCGCTGTCCAGAACCTTACCCTCATGAGTGCTCCCAAGTGAGTAGACATTCTTCTATACATTGAACATGCACATGATAGGTAGCTGTAATACACATTTTGAATATGTCGTTCATTTTAGGTCTTGACTTCAAGGATAAGATATCAAATTATAAACAAGCATTTACTAAATTCCGAAAATATAGAATTCATGAATTACAGTATTAATGCAAACAAATCTTAAAATATTTTGGTTTCCATATGAAAGATGTTCAGTTGAAAACTTTACCTTTCAATATAAATTCATTTTTTGCCTCTGATTTTTAAATCTTGTTGATATGACTGATAAGTTGTTCATTTTTCAATGTCTCTAGAAAATCTACCATCATTTTTTATTCATTCATTTACTTCTGCAGTTGTGAAAATTTTGATCATTTCAATTTGATTAGAAATAATATTAATTTCTAAAAAAAGAAAATGAAACTAACTGTATTAAAGACTCGTATTACCGGTACATAAAGATAAACTGTTTCTTTGAATTTGTTTGATACAGGCACAGCAGTAGGGTTTCAAGTCCTCGATGACGGCCGAGACAGGAACAAGGACCAAACACTTGATGCAGTGATTCAGGAATGCTACTAAGGAATACAAATGTTAAAGGCATACTTGCCAGCTTTTAAAAATTTTCATGGGGGAGATATCATGTGTCTTAATCTTAAATAGTATAAAAAGGACTTACAAATGAATGCACCCTATTTGGCAAATAATACTCTAAAATGGCATACTTTCTATTGCTTCATGCAATTTACTAATTTGATTTGAGATTTAAACAAGATTTTTGAAAATACTGAAGATATAAAGTGTCATAAATGAGGGTCAACAATCGGGAGTCTCCCTCTTAAATAGGGAGACTTGGCAAGTGTGCATAGAACTAGTCTAAGTTACAGTTTGGAATACAATATATATTTCGTAAAGATGACAGATTGATATTTCGTTTGCAAAAGGTCATTTTAGTGTGGAACAGTGTACAACTAGATGATCAATACATAGGATTGCTGTTGTAAATTCTGTAATGGGAAATGATTCTCCTTTTCAAAATATAGGAATATATATATCGGGCAGATTTACATAATTTGACAATATTATTTTAAACATGAGGTGATTACCATCCTGAATTATGTTTTTGTGCAATACTTAATGTATGTTATTGTATGTGAAATTCCTCTGGAGTAAAATTGTTTTTTGACTTTGTACGAGGCTTGGAATGTGTGCGACTGATGATGATGTGCAAGTGACAAAGATGTGTGAATGATAAAAAATATGTTACTACTAGATGGGAGCATGTAATCTTAATCTTTAAATAGTAATTTATATCTGATTAAAATATTAAAATTTATGTGGTTTTAATGTTTTTCATGTTTGAGTTTTGATTTTGCATTTTTATATATTCTTTTATATAAACATTTAAGTTTGAATGACTGGCATTCAAATAGACTGAACAAGGATTTCCCACAAATGTTAACACGTTTACACCTATGTTAACCCTGATTGACCCCTTAGGTCACATTTAAACTCTTCAAAAACAATGAAATAAACTGTCTATTGTCAAAATCTAGGTGCAAATGAGTTAAAGAGTTAAACATTTAGAAAATGTATGGCCCCCTAGTCATTAAAGGATTTAACCTCAGGTAAACAATGTGCCAGGCTCAGCAGCAGTCTAGGTATGCTATTATTATAGAGATTATTCTTTTGTCAGACCTAGCATGACATCTTGGTATAATATTATAATGGAGGTTAATCTATTGTCCAGTGTGTCGTCTGCTTCTGTTGTCAGGTCCAGTGTGTTGTCTGCTTCTGTTGTCAGGCCCAGTGTGTCGTCTGCTTCTGTTGTCAGACCAAACGTGTTGTCTGCTTCTATTGTCAGGCCCAGTGTGTCATCTGCTTCTGTTGTTGGGCCCAGCATGTCGTTTGCTTTTGTTGTCGGACCAAGCGTGTCATCTGCTTCTGTTGTCAGGCCAAGTGTGTCGTCTGCTTCAGTTGCAAACCCAAGCATGTTGTCTGCTTCTGTAGTCAGGCCCAGCATGTTGTCTGCTTCTGGTCAGGCCCAGCGTGTCATCTGCTTGTTGTCAGGCCCAGCATGTCATCTGCTTCTTGTCAGGCCCAGCATGTCGTCTGCTTCTATTGTCAGGCCCAGCGTGTCATCTGCTTCTGTTGTCAGACCAAGGGTGTTGTCTGCTTCTGTTGTCAGGCCCAGCGTGTCGTCTGCTTCTGTTGTCAGACCAAGCGTGTCGTCTTACCTGAGGTTTATAATCACAGGGTTTTACATGCTTAAAAAGTCCTTAAATATAAAGCTGGGCCTTGAAATAAAATTTGCCCTGCAAAACCCTTGAAACAAGTCAACTGAGCGTCAGGAGACGGTGTGTTCTTTTTGTACAAATAAGTTATTTTTGTATTAATAAGTTCTTTTTGTATATGTTTTATGAAATATTTGAAAATGTATAGCATTTCAGTAAAGAGATAAAAGTAATTTTGAACACTGAATATATGCATAATAAAAACACTTGGGATATTGGTCTCTTTGAGTACCTAGGTAATTGCATACTTATAACAGAAACTAGACAAATTAAAAAATTGATAATACAAAAAGCATGAATATTTTCTACACAGTCAGGTAAGAGCACCTTATGTATCTGTACAACAGCTGTTTTGAATAAATCTCACACTCAAGCATGTATCTTCCTAAGTCAATCCACTTTTAATATAAAATAATGGTAAAGTCTAATCCTTTCTCCTCTTTCATACACAGCCATATCATTTGCTGCAATTTATTACAGGTCGAAAAACCACGTGTTAAACCATGCTATGATTTCCCGCCAATGTTGCTTCTTTCATGCATGCACGTGCACAGACTCACTTGACAGACGCGTGATCATTCCTTGACGTTATGATCAGCAGTCCCAATACATTGTTGTTCACAGCACGTGCCTTGCCAACATCCTTGGTCGACGAGGCAGGCGATATTCCGACACTCCGAAATACACAGGCAACATGGGAAGCCAATACACACACAGCACCATAAACAGCCCAGTCCCGCCATACGGGCGGTGCCCTTGTCCCATGGGTAATACCACCGGGGGTCCATGCCATTGTCACAACAATGGGGGAGACAACAAAACGCCTGGGCGTGCACATCGCTATCTACATATGACACTTGGTCAGGCTCGGGTAGAGGCTGGGCTGTTACTACCCTGTCGTTAGACATTCTATGTTGTAATCCTGATTTAGAAAAGTCAACTCTTTATGTACGTCTACAAGACAACATGAGTAATTGTCAACTATAGTCGTTTATCAATAGTTGCACCTAGCACCAAACGAACAACACAAATCGGTGTGATTGTAAAATGATGACGGCTTTGTTTACATCACGTGATCTTACCGGGAAACGAAGTGGAACTCAAATGTTAAAAGGCGCTGAAATTTAAACTTGTTGTACTATCTGTACATGCATCAACTCGATCCACCTTCAAGACTTTAAACATTCGCAGAAAGAACGACTTAAATGTTCAAGACACTTTTTTTTTAAATGGATATTTTTTGTCTTAGAATAACAATAGAAGAGCAATGAACACCATTTGTGTTTTTTGTTCTAATTCGCTCTTTAAATGTTCGTGGAATGCCATTTCCTGTCAAAATTTGTGCTCGTTTTTTTAGATTTGTGTTTTCTTAAATGATAGCTATAAGTAGGTGTTTGAAAACAAGGTGGACGCTAAACAGAGTAAAAACTTGGAATGGCCTAAGCAAAAGCAAGTGTCCTAATGTTCCCAGGACGTCATAGGCGTAGCTTTATGGGGCGCCATTTTACTATTTATTCCCATTTGGTGATATCACCTATTCAAATGAGTGATGTCACCTATTCGTTTCATTAAGTGATATCACCCATTCGAATAGGTGATATCATTTAATGAAACAAATAGGTGATATCACTCATTTGAAAAATGAATTGGTGATATCACTGATTCAATAGGTGATATCACCAAATGGGAATAAATAGTAAAACGGCGCCCCATAAAGCTTGGGCTTTGAAATAACCGAGGCAGGGGGTCAATTTGTATTTAAATTTATTAAAAAAGGGAAATTTCAAAACAAATCTGGCTCGGTTGCCTCAGTGCAAAATACGCCTATGGACGTTCTCCGTCATCGGGTTTATATAGCCCGGCGTACGCCATCTACTGAAACCATACGACTCCAGAACCAATTCGCGGCGGGTGACCTAAACTTCTAACTGATACCAGCGAGGTTAGGCCTGTTTATGTGTAATTTATCTTCTTATGCATGTTTTTTTTCTCATATAGACTATCTATTATAAAAATCCTTTTGCGTGATATTTCAGCGAGACTGCACTATAAATTAAGTTACCATAAGCGCGCATGCACTGTTACACCCAGAAACCGTCTCCAGGCGCGTAACAACCTATGTAGCAAAAAAGCCCGGGCCTACACATCATTTTGACAAAAAAAAAACGTCCACAAGAACCTTGAAGAGAAAAACTCTTACAACAACCATCCCAAAATGCACATGCTTTTAGATTTTTATTTTCCATGAAATAATAATGTTACCGAACTCCATAACAGAATTTACATAGATGAGTAGCAATCCCTACGTACCCCAAGATAAGCAAAATATACACTGTAAAAATAATAGGGGACAATTATATTTTCATGCTTTAAAAAGGCCATTGAAACTGACGCCAGAACACGGGAGAACGCGTCTTAGGCTTTCTAGAAAACAAATTCTCCATACCCCTACCGATGGGAAGGGGGAAGACCCTCTCCCAAACCTTTCCTATCCGCGCTCTTCAGGTGCTGCCGAAATTTTGTCATTGGGCTTGCACATTGAAAACCCGTTTGTTACGCCCCTGGTCTCAATGTGACTTATACATGAGTTTAAGGGGCTTTGATCCCCAATAAAACAGCCAGATAATTCAGTGACGGCCGCCAGATAAAATATGTATCTAAGGTGGCACCAAAAACCACATTGCAGGATAAGTAAACACAATTTAAAATCATCTAAGAACTTTGGAAAGAATTAGTTTGCATTTCTTATATCTATTTTATGCATAAACTCTCATTGGCCTTGTCGAATTTCTCGACTACTAATTGATCTTTACATTATCAGCATAGTGTATGTTGAATTTTCCCGCTATTATATAGTTAGGGTAAACATCAGAGAATATCGAATGAATCTCATTCGGGTCAATAGGTCAAGGTAACCGAGACATCAGCTGGCGTGATAAAGTAAATCTATGTCAGGGGAAAGGACAAGTGTGCAGAGCCGATTAACAAACAATTTAAGACCGCCATCCTTATATGCGTTTGTAGTACAGGTGGAAAACAAACAATTTAAGCACTCTAAACTGGACTGTCAAAACTTCCAATCATCAGAATACATTGACCGAGTTTGGAGAGTTGTCTGTTGTCGTCGTGTTCATGTGTCCGAGCTGACTTAGTGACTATCTCTGTCTTTTTGACAACCCAAAAATGGCTGGAGAATTCACCACTATGAATCTCTCCAACGGAAATAAGATGCCAGCACTTGGATTTGGAACGTATGCACCAAACCATGTAAGTTGCATGCTGCAAGAACGCAGTGTGTTCTATAAAAAAAAATAGTACAGTACATGTACAGCTGTGTTATATGTAGGGGTTACTGTTGCTTTACGCTGTATATATCCACATATTGTGTCCAACTGTTTTGTCGTTCAAGGTTTTACCTCTTTCTCGATTGCTACAAAACTTTGTAACTTTGCTACAAACATAAAAAACAAGCCCTATACCAAATTTCAGCACTATCCGTCATCATTTCTAAATTTTCCCAATTTAAGACTATAGAAAAAAAACTGTCTGAAAATGGCTTATAACTATCAAGGATTTTTAGTATAGGATATTGAGCAAAATCTTAATGGGATGACAGATTATGCCGAATTTTGGTACAGAAATTGTATTTTATGATTGTAGCAAAGTTATAAAGATTGGAAGCAATCGAGTAAGAGGTAAAGCCTTGAACAGCAAAAACGTTTGGACGTTATAAGTAGTGGACACAGAGTATAGTCATGGGCAGGGTAATTAAGTGGTGGTAATTAATTTTTCAATTTACCATTTTTGGCCGTTGGGTTTGAAACCTTTGACAAAGGTGAAATTGACTGACCTAGGTTTGGTTTCAAATAGAGAAATGTTATGTAAATGAGTTTAATTTGAAATGAATACTGTGTTTTATTATTGATGTTGATGGCTTCTCGTTGCAAACCATTTTAAAGGAAATCGAAATTAAAATAACAAATATATATTTACTGTATAGATTGTGTCTTAATAGTGTGCAATTCTTTGTATAACATCTGTTACAGTTGTTATATAATTTAAACCTTTATAGAACACGAGAAATACATATATAATAACAACCATGTATGGTGGTTATTTCAATAGTACAACATCTGTTGTGTAGCTTGTAGTATATTTAACTGTCAAATTGTAATTGATTTATAGTTTAAAATAACATCAAAGTTGTTCTAAACCAAAAACAAAAGGAAACTGTTTTCATGTTAAATTGATCCCAATATTAATAATGTCTATTGTATACAAATGGTAGTATATATACACGTAGATAAATTGATTCATACCGTGTATCCAAACTTAAGTTAGCAATAATCTAAAATAGTTAACGCGCACGAATATAATGCTTTATTAAGGCTCATCATCTCCTTATTAACAAATATATAGTTATAACAAGTCAGTGAGTGCTGAAATATGTGTTTCAGATTGCATTTTTTATTCTTAGGCCAAAAGAAAAAATACTTGTGTTTCCGCTAACCTGCACTAAAAAGTTTTTATGCCATTTTCAGGCAAGTACTGTTAAAGTCAGAACCTCTGTCTCTATATAACCTATGTAAAAAACTTAAAGTAAAATAAAAAGATTTGCCTACAAAATGTACCTACCTACCCTAATTTTTTTTAAGCCGTTAGCGGAAACACAGTATTAATTTTTTTTGGCCTTATCTATTAACACAAAAATCATAATAATTGAATTTTATCAACAAAGTTTATATAAGTATGATTACTGTCAGTAATTATGCAGTTCAGATATTTGTATGCCACATGTTAACAATTTTGTTTGGAATGTAAATAAATTCCATATATACCAGACCAGGAATTCACTCATGTCATTATTTGAAATATTTTTGTTTTAAATTCATTTGACTTGTTTCTTTAAATCGATAGTTGAAGGTTGTACAGACACAGTATTAACGTATACTTGACTACTGCACAAGATAGACACATAATCAATTAAAATTGAATATTTACTGTAGGGAGAGGATGATGTCATAACAGCTGTCAAGGCAGCTATACGCACAGGTTATAGAAGCATTGACTGTGCTGCCATCTACAGGAACGAGCGAGCAGTAGGACGTGCCATCAAAGAAGCAATTGTTGAAGATACAGTGAAGAGAGAAGATTTGTTTATTGCCAGTAAGGTGAGTGCCTGATGAGTATAGAACACAATTCACTGGTTCCAAGTTGACCTGCTCTTCTTCTCCTCTCTGATATGGTAGAATACATAAAAGTCGTGTGTTTCTACTAATCTTTTAAAGCCTACACTCTCTAAAAGTGTTGTTTGCCAATTTCTGAAATATACTGTAAAAAGTTCAGCATACCTGTCTCTATATAACTTATGATTTAGCGTACCTGTCTCTCTATATATATATAGATATGCATTGAAAATGGAGGGTAACAGGAAACATGAACAGTAATTTGATGGCCTTAAATAATACTTTTTGTTCCACTGTTTCATTGGGATGGTATAATACGTGGGTTTATATAAAAAAAATTCAGATAATGTTAAATATAAAATGATTTATTTTGTGCACTGCTGTATGAGACATGTTTTGTGTAAAACATTCACTACTCCATAATTATCCATATTTCCATGTTTAAATACTGAGTTACTGATCACAAAAACAAAACAAGCCTTACAAGGCTTGACCAAGCCTTATCGATTTTTTAGTTGAAAAAAAATAGTTCTTCAAAATTGTCTAAATAGACTTAGTGACAAGTATGGACAACTGTCATGACTACTGGTACATATATATTTGTTGAAATTTTCCAAACTTAATCTGTTTTGTCTAAAACTTTAATTTCTCTTTAAAATTGAACTCACTTTGTACTTTCAGTTATGGAACACTTGTCATCGTCCAGATTTAGTGCGGTCAAGCCTCAAGAAGAGCTTAGAAGATCTAGGACTGACCTATCTTGACCTGTATCTTATTCACTGGCCGGTAGCCTATCTTGTAGGTTTATCTCAGAGTTTGGGTTCCCATTGTGTTGACATTTGATGTACCGTACTATCACTAAATTATGCAGAGAAGATCTATGAAAAAAATTCATTGTTTTAATATCCCCTTGATTGTTTACTTTAGAATTGAGGGGTAACAGGGCCGCAGTGGCCTAGTGGTTAAAGTTGCCGACTTGTAATCATAAGAGCCTTTCACCTCCTAGGTTTGATTCCTGTCCTGGGCGGCCTAGTGTGAGAAAGTTGCCAGTGACTTGCCGTAGGTACTCCAGTTTCCTCCACCAGTAAAACTGGCACGTCTGTAAATGACCTTAGCTGTTGATCGAACATTAAGCCCTTAACACAACATGTTGCATGTATTAAATAAATGTGGAAAAAGTATAGATAATGGATATATATTTTATTGTGCTTCAACAGAGAATGATACTAGTGTATGTCATATTAGCATTAAGTTGTGGCTTAAGTTCAGCCTTGGCTAAGAGTGTGTCCTTAGTTGACAACCAGTATTGACATGCACATTCAGCTTCTTTAGAGTTTCACAGAATTAAACATATTACATGTACTACGTGATGTAGTTGGGGACCGCGGTGGCCTAGTGGTTAAAGTCGCCGACTTATAATCATAAGAGCCTTTCACCTCCTAGTTCGATTCCCGTCCATGCCGTGCTAGTGTGAGAAAGTTGCCAGTGACTTGCCGTAGGTCGGTTGTGTCCGGGTACTCCGGTTTCCTCCACCAGTAAAACTGGCATGTCCGTAAATGACCTTAGCTGTTGATCGGACAATAAGCCCTTAATACAAACAAACGTGATGTAGTTGACCTGTGTAGTTTAAGATAAGATACCTGTTGTACAGAAGACATGGTATACCAGTCCTTGTTAAAGAAGTAAATTCGAAAAAACCAAGGCGATATTCTAAAGCCGTTAGTCCATGGACATAAGAAACAAAAGAAAAATGTTGGACGCACACAGAAAAACCAAGACGATATTCTAAAACCGTTAGTCCATGGACATGGGGAACAAAAGAAAAATGTTAGACACACATAGAAAAAATATCAAGATATACATTTATTAACTAAAAATGGAAACATCACAAACTTCTATTAAGAAACTAGAAGCGAAACCAGGTGCTTGCGGTATGGTAAGCGTTTCCTGCTACATATGTGTCACCCTCTGCAATACTTCCATGTCATTCCGGTTTATAGCAACCCTTTCCACTGTTAAAGTATGATGGTTAATAGTCAAAGCAAATATTAATCTAGTCGTACAATACAGTGATCAATTAATAAATTTTTTGGTGCAATATTTGTGACACAAAATATTAGAAATTAAAGATAATTAAAAAAAAAAAAACATTCTAAAAGATTTTGTATTATTAAATTGTATCAATAACTATATGTTTTGATTTTTTAGGAAGGTGGAGAATTTCATCCAAAAGATAAAAATGACAAAGTGTTGTTTTCTGATGTGGATTATGTTGACACATGGAAGGTAGGGTTATAAATGAGCGTATCAAAAGTACTATAATATATGTACATTTACAATGTTATCTCTCTATATAAACCATAGAGATTTTTTAACGGTTATTTAAGCATTACTTTGGCGTAGTAATATTGAAAACGTGTTGTAGTACTTGTCATTCCTCTGGGAACATGCTCGCATTTCTTTTTAACCTTTAACTTCGCATTATTCGATTTGTCTGCACGCCTGTTCAGAGTTATAGCACCATAAACGTCAATAAATAACAGTTTAATGCTGAAATAACACCATGTAATTCTGAATATAAGGTATGTACAAAATAAACAAAGAGACATTTAAAAAAAAATAAAAAATAAATTCTATATAAAGACAGACTAAAGGATAAGGGCTGTTCAAGTTTAACCACATGTGAGGGGTGGGAGGCATTTTTTCAAAGGCCCCACCACCCATCAAATATTAAAGCTGATTTAATATAAGGAATGGTAGGTAGATTAAGTTTCAACCCTACCACTTATAATATAGTAATTCAGGTGCTTCCAACCCCTCCCATATGGTTAATTCTAGAACAGTCCTAAGTGAAATGCCAGTAGTTGAATAAAAAATTTGACATACATACTTGTTTTCATGCGCGCGCGTATGTGTGCATGCGAGCGCATGTGCTAAAACTTAACTGCATCAAGTTTTGAAAATTGAATCAAAAATTTAGGATGGACAGTCAAAACATGAGTGATAGTTGTAAGAAAGGAAGTACAATGTGCTTGTATGACCTAGTTTCTACTTTGACCTTAAACACTACAGGCACTGGAGGATTGTGTTGATGAAGGCCTAGTAAAGAACATTGGAGTATCTAATTTCAACAGTGAACAGTTACAACGAATTATCGACAATGCAAGAATAAAACTAGTCATAAATCAAGTGAGTTTTCTTTTGGTTTATAGGAAACAAAAAATATTTAATATTGCCTATGTGTTAACTTTTTTGAATTATTATGTTAGCTTGTGAATTGTTATTAACATGTATATTTGGAACACAAATTGTGTCCAATATACATATTAAAAAGATTGTTTATGATATAGAACAATTATTTTTATGTTAAGCCAATTTTTGAAACTAAGTTATTTATGTTCTTATTTATTTGGATTCCCATATAGTGTTGACAATGCTTCACATTGAACGGTTAGAGTAAAGAAATCTGAAAGAAAACGTACAAACCCAGCATTCATTCTTTGATCATAGTCAATAGATGTTAGTTCCATTTTGATAGAATCTGGTTTTTAACAACGTTGCAGTAACCACAAAATTATTTTTCTGTAGCCTTGATATGAAAACTAATGACATTTTATCTTTTGCTCAATGATGAAATACTCTTATATCTTTTTTTTTTTCAAGAGGATAATATCATATTTTTAATTGTAATGGATAAAATAATAAAACAGGATTTTATTTTGCAAAGTCTTACTCATGTGCCTAGGTTTAAGACATTTAAAATAAAAATTTCTTAGTGAATTGGTTTTTAGTTAAATTAATTAAAGAAATTCCGAAATACCATTATATTATTCACAGGTAGAATTACATGTACATTTAGCTAACACACAGATACTGGACTTCTGTAAACAACACAAGGTGGTAGTGACAGCTTACTCACCATTGGGCAATCCTGGCAGGAAAAGGTAACTCTACTCAGACTGGTCAAGGGGAAGTAACTTGTCTTTTAAATGTGCTTAATAAAATTGGATACGCTTTGATTTAATTTTCACGAACAACATCTGCCAAAAAAAGACTTTTAATGATTTTAAAACTGGTTTAAGCTTGATTTTAAGAATTTTAGAGTCAATTAAAATTGACCGATAAGATAATTGGAAAATATCTATTATTTTTCAGTGTTCCTTTTACACCTGCCATAGAAGAACCAGTCATTAAAAACATAGCACAAGTCAAAAATAAAACCACAGCACAGGTAAATATACGCTGAGGCTAGGTTGTAATAATTTGATGTGCTGACACATAAGTTGTAATAATTTGATGTGTTGACACATAAGTTGTAATAATTTGATGTGATGACACATAAGTTGTAATAATTTGATGTGATGACACATAAGTTGTAAGAATTTAGATGTGTTGACACATCAGTTGTAATAATTTGATGTGTTGACACAACAGTTGTAATAATTTGATGTGATGACACATAAGTTGTAATAATTTGATGTGATGACACATTAGTTGTAATAATTTGATGTGTTGACACATAAGTTGTAATAATTTGATGTGTTGACACATAAGTTGTAATAATTTGATGTGATGACACAACAGTTGTAATAATTTGATGTGCTGACACAACAGTTGTAATAATTTGATGTGATGACACATAAGTTGTAATTATTTGATGTGTTGACACATAAGTTGTAATAATTTGATGTGTTGACACATAAGTTGTAATAATTTGATGTGTGGACACATAAGTTGTAATTATTTGATGTGTTGACACATAAGTTGTAATTATTTGATGTGATGACACATAAGTTGTAATAATTTGATGTGATGACACATAAGTTGTAATAATTTGATGTGTTGACACAACAGTTGTAATATTTTGATGTGATGACACATTAGTTGTAATAATTTGATGTATTGTTTGTATCTCTGTTGCAGGTGATTCTAAGATTCCTCTTACAGAGAGGTCTATCAGTGATTCCTAAATCTGTAACTCCCTCTAGAATAGAAGACAATTTTAAGGTAAAAAAGGTGGTTTTCTTTTTGTGGTTTTCTATTTGTTTAAAGTAAATATCTTCATGTTAGGACTGTCTTATGTATAAAGCAAATCATTAACATTGCTTACTGAAAAGTTGTGTGATATTCTGGCAAAAGCAAGATGCTTTTTTGTTGCTCTGGTTCTTTCTAAAGGAATGACTCTGTAAAGTCAAACTAACTCTGAGACAAGGAGAGGAGATTCGGAAACGTCAAACTAAAGTCTGAGACAAGGACAGGCGACTCGGAAACATCAAACTAAAGTCTGAGACAAGGAGACGAGACTCGGAAACGTCAAACTAAAGTCTGAGACAAGGAGAGGAGACTCTAATACGTCAAACTAAAGTCTGAGACAAGGAGAGGAGACT
>JAUMGZ010060248.1:0-18672 GCA_032359645.1 Pododesmus macrochisma | reverse complement strand
AGACATAGCAAACAGATTTTGTCTTTAAAGTTCAGTTTCGAATCAGACATAGCAAACAGATTTTGTCTTTAAAGTTCAGTTTCGAATCAGACATAGCAAACAGATTTTGTCTTTAAAGTTCTGTTTCGAATCAGACATACAAATGTAGCAAACAGATTTTGTCTTTAAAGTTTTGTTTCGAATCAGACATAGCAGACAGATTTTGTCTTTACCCAATATGCTTTTTATTCATAATGGAACACTCATTTGAAATTATAAAATAGACCAGATACATTGAATATCCAATCTTTAAAGTTCAGGAATTAAACCTTGTAAATAGATTTCGTTTTTACCTAATTTGTTTATTTATAATGGAATACACATTTAAAACTGTAAAACCGACGGGACACATCTGATGAACCTTATATTGTTAGCTTTTAATTGAATTTACGGGCTGAATCTTAAAAACTAATTTAAAAAGTAATTAGCAAATGGTCTTTCGAGAAAGGACGCATGTAGTTTCTGCTGAATTTGACAATACTTTTGGTCTGGTAACTCAATTCTTTTTTATTTTAGCACTGTTTTATCCTAATACACTTCTGTTTTAAACATTAATAAAAACAAGATTATATTAACTTTAATCTATATAGAAAGTATACAACTGTCAAATAAGGTGTAACTTTATTTGTCTTCTGTGTGTAATGCGCACTTCATATTTTATGAACATGTACACGTAAGTAGCTTTTTTGTTTGTATTAAGGGCTTATTGTCCGATCAACAGCTAAGGTCATTTACGGACATGCCAGTTGTACTGGTGGAAGAAACCGGAGCACCCGGAGTAAACCACCGACCTACGACAAGTCACTGGCAACTTTCTCACACTAGCACGGCCCGGACGGGAATCGAACTAGGAGGTGAAAGGCTCTTATGATTACAAGTCGGCGACATAAACCACTAGGCCACCGCGGCCCCCGAAACATTTACGAAGTTCAGCTCAATCACAGATTCGATTTTAGAAAGATTCAGTTTAACATATTGTTTGAGGCACCATGCCATTTGAAGAAGTCTATAAAGTTGATGATAAAAGAATAGACTATATAGAGAGTCAATCAATAGCAAATGTTCTGTGTGAAAAAAATAATAACTCAAAGATGCCCTTAAAAGCACTACATGAAGTACAGAAATGACATCTTTATTAACGTTTAAGCATGTTTTTGATATATAACAAGTACTGTATATGAAATAGTGTATTATTTTTATCTTTTTTTAATTTTCCTTGTGAACTGTAATACCTAGTGATATTTGAGTTTATAGTGTCTTGCTTGTTTGATTGATAATACGCGCGTCTTATTTTAAAATATGTTTGTCGCGCATGTAGAAGAAACATTGATGAAATGTGGTTGGATAATAATAATATTTGAATGCAATTTTTCAGCACATAAACAGTTAATTTGCTTAATTGGATATGCATTTTTATAAAATGTTACCTTTTATGTCTGTTTCGTGTTTACGGCAGCTCTCGCAGCAAATCCGTTTTTTAACTTTACTGTAACAGAACCGTCGATCTGTCTCCACAATGTCACATACTGCTTTACGGTTTCCATATTCGCAACCTTAAAATTACAAAAATAAAGGTTAACAGAATAGAATGCATTTGAGGAAAACGTTATGCATATAATTGATTCAAGTTAAGGAAACAAATCAAGGAAGGTTACAAAACTATGTGATGCGGTTAAACCGGTTATGATACATCAAAAATCATATTCTATTTTGATTTTCAGAAGAACAGCATGTTCATACTGCAGACGACTAAATGCAAATGAAATATGTTGGTTAATACAAATAGCTGAGTGTTAGGTTACAGCACACATAACTACGCCTTACACAGAGTATAATGTGATTATCACAACCTATTATAAACTTGATAATTTCATCAGTTGCACTGTACATACATATATTTCAATTTCATTTATTGTATGAAGGAAAATATACTGTACCATCTGAAATTGGAGGTTTTTTTTTTATGAAAATCATCTTAATTTTATAATTATTTAATTGAACATTATTATTTTCATTGTTCATACCATTTATTTCTTTACGGATCTTTTTGCACGCAGCACAGCAAAATCTACTGTAGTAGGAAAAATAACAGCGGCTAGGATCATCCGCAACGTACTGAGTACATGTCATGTCACCAAATGTCCGCCACGTGTCACCATGAACACAAGAAGCTGTTTTGTGTTAATAATAATGTAATAAAATTAGCATATTGAATAACAAATATGTATTCGTTTCTATATCGCAAGAATGACTTAGTGTTTCTTCATATATACATTTACTCTAACCCATAGATCATTTGTTCCAATCTCTCCAGTCTTATGTTCTCGTCTCTAAGATCGATAAGACAACATCAACTTGAACCAAAATACAACATTTTCTGTCAGATATTTATAATTTCAGTAGAACTTTTGAAAGCTATATGCTTTTATTATAACAATTTGGTTAATTACCTCTAAGACAACTCCCCTCGTGGATTAACTTAAATTATTATTTGTGATTGGTTTAAACCAATAATAACCATCAAACAGAAGATACTTTATTAAATACTTACCATCTCTTGCTGGCGCATGTTTTGCATGTGTACATACCCCGTCTTCGCACCACTGTAAATATTCAAATATAATTTATAGCATTTACTGAATAATGATTTGTGGAGGTATGATACCTCAATCAGAACTGAAAACTACGAAAAACGCAAATAAACATAAACGATAACAAAAACACAAATAAAACCATATGACAATTTTTTAGGGCAGTTCCCACCACGGAACAACTGAGAACGTTAACACGAAGAATTAAATGAGGCGAATAGATGGGTTACACGATCCCAACATTCCTACTTAACCAGCAGGATAAGTTCCTCAAATATAAAAACATTTAAAAATTGGAAAATAAACCTTCATCATGACTAAATAGAAACATAATACAGGAGCGGCCTAAAAACAATTCAAAATATATGTGAAACCTGAATTAACAACTGTCATGACAAATAGAACCAGAAGGGTGGAATACCAACACCCCGTCCAAGCAAAAGGTACAATTTAGTGTGAAGAAGAAAACACGTCACGAACCATTACACCCGATTTAATTAATGCAACAAAAGCCGAATGGTAACATATTTGCTGTACCTGGTGTATAAACCATACGATCAAACTATTCACAACCAGGAAGCTTGAATAATAAGGCTACATATTGTTTGTCAATGCCGTGTGTTCTGATAATCCTATTTCTTCTGGTTATGTTTTAAATTTTAAATAATTAGATTTATAGTTTCAAACTTCAATACAAAGGACAATATACTCTAGGACTCATTGTTGGCCTATTCTCCAAAATTAATGATTTGTATGTGCAACGGAGAGTAGAGAGTTTACTAAATGCAAAAATATGATTTTTTAGAACTTTTAACAATTATTGACGTGTTGACAGGCCGTCAAAATGTAACCATAGCAACGTCATTTCAAGTGTCAGAATCTTGTTTCATATATACTTGAGTAAACACTTACATATCAATGTAATCTTAAATTGCACCAATATTCAATGTGGTAATAAAATAGGTATTTTTATGATCAAATGAAATCTTACGCAACTATCTACATAGCAACAGTCCAATTTGCACAGCAACCGTTATCAACAGAACAATATATTTCATTAAGTTAAAAAATTCAAACACATTTAAGTTCGAAAAAACTATAATCGAAATCTTTCAATTAATATGAAAAAGCTTAATGTCATGCTTTAAGAGAATTGTGTTAATAAATGTTTAGATTTTAAATATTCATAAAAACGTTAGCAAACTATAGTATTAACAACCAAACAGCCTACATGACAGCTATATATATATGTTATATGTTTAAAGCGTGTGATGTCATCAATTATCATATTTCGTCGCTATCTATCTACATACAATACAACAACTTGCATTGATCATTTCACGAGAAGGTCTTAGATAGAAATGACTATTGATATCACATTCTTATCTACATAGCAACATAATATTATCCTAAGTAACACCAATGATATCTAAATTGGGTCATCTGTATGATATCAGAAGAGTATCTTCAAAGAGCATATAAATTATATACAATTATAGCCTTTGGGTGAGGTTGATACCTGGTTATATTGACTGAAGAAGTATAACGACAAAGGACGAAGTCGGCGCTCCATATCTCTTCCAAGGTCAAGCAAATCATGTATCTACCGAAATTCAAAGATTATAACTATAACAAATTAGTATAATATGATTTGAGGACATAACGACATTCTATGTACAGACGGTTCAAATAACGGTATTTTTCAATAAACGATTTCATCACACGCGTTGTCCCTATAACTTGGTATATTTATATAAATTAAGACGACTCTACATACTACTTGTATTCGGACCCGGACAATACTGCTTATCAATAAAACAAAAATTCAGTATGCAAGAGCATATATCATTTACAAAGAATCGCACTAATTTTGGACGGACTGTGTCAATATCACTTTTAAATCAACGTTTTCTGCACGTGAGAGGTCAATGTCACTTTCACAAGAAATCCCAGTACCGCCTTTAGACCAACAATTTTAAGAATAATATCATTTTATAATAAAACATGTTATTAATGAGCTTGCAAACAAAATTTTTTGCAAATTGAATTGTGAAAAAAAGATTATGCATACATATATCATTCAAATTCTAAAATAGTACATCTCATCTCATCTCAGATGTTAAAATTTGGTAATTTTCTCCTTCCTGCTAAGAGCTAAGCATTAGTATTTAAGGTGAGGACTGGTTGGCTCGGTGACAGGATACTGTGACCGAGAGAAGTATCATGTCAATGTGTATGTGGCGTGATATTTTCAGTGAGACAAAACTTTAAAGTCGCCATAAGTGCACACTGTCACAAGCCGACACCGTCCCGATATGATCTAGACATGAGTCGAAGGGACGTTAAAATCCCAATGAAGAAAAAAAAAAAAAAAATATCAATCAATCCGATACTTATTTTTCATAGTTGATGCATTGATATGCACAGGTAAAGTAATCTTTTTGAACAAACATACAAAGTCAAACACAATTGGCGACAAACAACGGTCCTGTAAATTGTAAGATGAGGAACTTCACTCGAATCTGAGAGACAGCTTGACAGCCATAGAAAACGACAACTACAATAATCAAAATACATAATACGGACTTGTATTTTACTCGGAAATCCTATATGTAATACGGCATTCATTTGATAAACTGCTGTATGGTATTGTGAGGTTGGTGTTTTAATGCATGAATACTGATTCATTGAAAACTTTCTACCCAGTGAACAAAGCGATATTCTGTTCTATTGCTCAATCAAATTATTTCTTTGGTAATTTTCTTAGTGCCTTAATCAATAAATTGATAATCTGTTAACCGCCTGGCAAAACGAAGTGCTTTCCCCGGGTCTGTTAATTTTTCCATTGTTAATCTTTAGCCCATTGCTGTACACAGCACTTATTTATCTCAGACAGAAAAGGGTCATTCTTGACCTTTTTGATCACACCAACTTACGGGTTTTCTTACAAGGGCAGGCGCGTAACAACCTATGGAGCAGAAAAGCCCGGGCTTACACATCATTTTGACAAACAAACAAAAAACAACAACAACAAACGCTTATGCACACGCTTTTAGATTTTTCTTTTCCGTGGAACAATGTCACCAAACTCCTTAACAGAATTAGCGTAGATGAGTACCAATCCCTACGTACCCTAAAATAAGCAAAATATTTGTAAAATAATTGGGGAAAATGATATTTTTTCTTGCTTTAAAATAAGCCATTGAAACTGACGCCAGAAAACGGGAAAAAACGCGTCTCAGGCGTTCTTTACAAAAAAATTCTACTGGGGGAACCCCACAGATCCCAACCGATCGGAAGGGTGAAGACCATTTCCCATACCCTACCCCTAGAAAAGTCGCATAACACTACAGGACTTATTCAATGGACTGTCACATCTTCAAAACATGAAACTTCACCAAAACTGTAATGCTGAAATAAATGTTGTCAGTTCATCGCGGAAGCAAACACATTCACCGTTAGCTGTTTTGATGTGTATAATAGTTCAGGGAATACATGTTCTATTTTACGGGCGGAAATGCATATTCTATCGCCAGCGTCACCTAGCGTCTAGACTTTTAAACAAGTATTTTCTTTGTAAGCGTATGTCAAGAAGTTGCGGCAAGCATATGTTGTCAATATAAAACAATCTCCGCACAATCTTTCGAAATTATTTTGCTAAAATGTGATTGTTTTCTACATTTGCTTTATTGAACTTGTTCTTTTACGTTGATCATCAGCGAACGTAAAACTACTTGAAACACACATAATTACTACAAGTATGACGGACGGGGGTATTTAAGACCGGTTCTTGTAGAGTTTTATTTATACTTATGATTAAACGGTTACACGATGATGATTTAATAATAGAAAATCATAATAAATAAGACACAAACTACGGGTATTGGACATTGTGATGTTTGTTTGATTAATTTGGACTTAACAGCACTTCAAGATTATTTCACCAATATTGTAACAAAAGACAAAATCAGAAAAATCAAACAAAAATAGGACAAGACGACAAGCGGCGACAAGAACGGGAAATGAATACATAAGGGTAGACATTGTGAGCTTCCTGAAGCTGCACTGATGTGAAAACAGCAAGTTACGATCGAAATCGGAGAGTTTCATTTATCACATGCAACAATCGGAGAGTTTCATTTATCACATTTAACAATCGGAGATTTTCATTTATCACATTTAACAATCGGAGAGTTTCATTTATCACATTTAACAATCGGAGAGTTTCATTTATCACATGTAACAATCGGAGAGTTTCATTTATCACATGTAACAATCGGAGAGTTTCATTTATCACATGTAACAATCGGAGATTTTCATTCAACACATGTGGCATGTAATTATAGTTTCGTCAGTTTTCAGTTATATAGTATAACTGTGACATATATGAAATAACTTTTCAAGCCACATGATCACGATACATGTACATTTTGAACAAAATGATACGAGAACAATTATACATGTATGTATTATCAAGATTCTTTATATGTAGAAAATAAATTCTAGCATATTAAATTACCAATGTTTCGACACTGAAAAAACGGATATATAATCATTTGTTAAAACATTATTATTGGGGTTTTGTTTTTTTTTTCTTTATATTAAATTACGTAAATCCTTTTTTTACAATGCAAAACAATTAGTTCATTTAAGTTTCAATAACGGTAGACTAGCGCGGCGGTTCATTGATAAAGTGTTTGCTTCTTGATCTGGTAGACGTGGTTCGATTCCTGAACACGTCAAACATAAGACGTTAAACATAGATAATTGTATCACTCCCTGCTAAGCGCTCAACATTTCTGGGCAATAGAAGGACTTGTTTGCTTGGTTTCGGGATATTGTGACATGCCAATATGTCTGCGGCGCACTTTTAAAATTTGGGCAAGACAATTTTGTATTATTATTCGGTATGGTTTTTCTCCATCATCACCATCGTGATTTTTGTCAACGTTGCCTCTTTGGCTCTGTAATTTTGATCTACTGAAGTCTTGTCTATTCAAAATTAATTCTTCTCTTGCGTCCATTAATGACAGCAGCTTCGAGCAAGGTCTGGGGTTCGCGACGGGGTAATTCACACAGAGTTCTGGTTCCTTCCTCTTATAAATATCACATTTATCGGAGGCATGATTCAGGTTGCATTATTTGTATTATGGTTTATTTAAAGATATAGACATTGGACAATAAATAACTCTGCAAGTCAAGAGCCGTTGACCTTTATTGTATATGGAACATTTAACTAAGATGTGTCTGTAAATAAACATTACAATCCTAAGTAAAAATCTGATCAACAGTTCTCGACAAGAAGTTGAAAATGTCAGCAGAACAGACAAACAATAGCTTCATCAAAACGTCACCACGCGAATGAACTAGCAAAATGAGACGGGTATTAAAAATGATTCCACTCATGTTTTTTGGGGCATCAAAAATTACGTCAAACCAACTAAATGGGTGGGTGACCTTGCTCTTGACCCGACGCCAAGCTCCAAATCAACCGTCATAAACGGACTCGAAGGGGAAATAAATTTAGAATAGACACGACGTCGATAAATCAAAGTTCTGAAACCAAAAAGGAAGGGGGAAAATCAAGATGGTAAGGAAGAACAAAAACCACACCCCAACAATACCATGAAATAGTCTTGCCAACATTTTAGAAACGCGCACAGTATTAACAGAAATGTATAAACAAAAATGAAAGGGGTTAATGCTAAGAAAATCTATTGCAAGTTTTGTCAAAATTGAAATACAAAGTGTTAATAATTTTTTTAGTCTACATTGGCTAAAGGATCATACATATCAAATATGAAAGTTATCAGAGAAAGTATTTTTGAGAATGGATTTTTTTCAATGTACCTAAATTTACCACTAGAAGGATCTTGCAAACTGAGACGGACATAAGTTTTATTAAGGCATATCTAGGTATCTTTTGTTATAAGTGATATTATAACCAGGTATATATTGTGTTACTATTGAAAGGAATGCCATATGCCGGAATGACATGGAAGCTTAGCAACATTTAACATAATTTCATAGTGTCCAAAAAGTTTCAAGAATTTTATGTGCAAATTAGTCTAATATTATTTGTTTCTAGAATCAGCCGTGACCGAGGACATGCTATTACAAAGTTTGCAGATATTCACCTGGACAGCCCCTTTGGTATACGCAAACACGGTACTATAATTATAGTAAATCGAAAAACCAAGACGATATTCTAAGGCTCTTAGTCAATGGACATTGGCAAACAAAAAGAAAACGTTGGACGCACACAGAAAAATGAACCAAATATGCATTTGTTAACTAAAAATTGGAACATCACGAACTTCTATTAAAAAACTAGAAGCGAAACCAGGTGCTCGCGATATGGTTAGAGTTTCTTGCTACACACAACTAAAAACAATAAGGTTATGTGCTTTGGGGGTTAGCCATACCACTATCTTTTTTTTTTTTTGAGATATCATAACTTGACACCGATCAAACACCAAAAACGATACACATGCATTGTCAGATAGCTTAATGACATCAGCAACTATTGTCGCATTGGTATCAAATAATACTTTAAATAATCATTATAACTTATAACTACCTAGTTTATATTGAGAACGTTTGCCTATTGCATTAATGTATTATTTTTATTAGATAGCATGCATTCACTGTTACCTGTCATATTACATAACAATGTGTATTTCACTTTTCCACTTGTCAAATTTGATATGCTTTGTTTGATATGCTTTGTTTGTATGCTTTGATATGCTTTGTTTGCTAACCTTTTGTTTGCACACTTATATGGTTGCTAAAATTACTGCTACCGATCTGATTGCTTGAATATATACGAAATATATATTCAGTTCCTGGTTGTAGATCAGTTACATCTTGATATTGCCGGCGACCCTGTCCATTGTCGTGAATTGGTCCACTGGCAAGTGTCCACGTGGTCAAATCTTTACTTTGTTGTATGTAGAACTCTTGTTCAAACCCTCCGTTAAATCCAGGAATCCAGGTCAAATTAGCACTGGATTCGTTTATTGTTATGTATTTAAATGTCTGAGGCGTGTCTGGTGTATCTAGAGAAATGAAATATTTATGTAATAAAAGGTAAGTACATATTACATTTTATTCATACTGCATACAGTTTGTCTTATATAATGTAGAGCAAACAGAGGAGAATAATTAAAGACGTGTTGTGACACCACGTCATATACGATATACTTCACTTGAAGCATACTAGAAACCATTAGTGTTATTGTTCTCGAATTTGGATAATGTTTGCAATATCTGAGGGATTTCATAACTACTCCGTTCTGTCCACCACATCTTTTATATGGATAGAATATGACATGCCCCAACACTCTGAAGAAAAGCTCGTTAAAGACAAAGTTTAGGCGATATGTCGGTGGTTGCCACAGCAGTTGTGACGTCAATGCGGTATCTACAAAAAAAAAATACGCGTGCACATAAGTACTTAGTTTGTACTAAACAAATTACCTTATTTGGTTAATAAAGTTACTATTGGCATTATTTCAAAAATCAACTTGACTCGATGTCTATGCGCGTTTATTTTCCATTGAGTGATAAGAATGGTCTGAATTTGCGTCTTCAGTTATTGATGTATGAAAATACACTGAATGTGCTGAAACAAGAAGAAAAAAGATCAACCCAATAAAGGTTATTGACAAATATAGAATAGCTCCTACAAAAAGTCATGAACCTGAATGAACTAGCAAATTGAGACGAGCATTTAGAAATGACGTTAAACCAATCAAATGGGTGAGAAGACCCATCAGGTACTCGTTTTGTATGAAGAACTTTTTTTTAAAAATGTGTCTAACTTTACCCCTTTTTAGGCCCTATGGGGGTCAGCCCCTTTTTATTTACAACCTTGAAGCAGCTACACATTGGGATACTTTCTACCAAATTTGGTTGAAATTGACACAGTAGTTGTTGAGAATAAGTCCAAAATTTGAAATATATCCTATGTCAACTGAAGCGCCCCTTAAGTGGTTCGTTTATACCCGAATTTTATTTCCGTTAGCAAACTTTGTAAACATTGACTCGAGGATCATGAATATCAAATATGAAAGTGCTCAGAGCATCGGTTCCTTCTTGTCCCCTTATTGGGCCCCTGTGGAAGCCAGTCCTTTTTTATTCGCAAACCTAAAGAAGGTTGCCATGGTGATGCCTCCTGCCAAATTTGGTTGAAATTGGACAGCAGTTGTTGAAATAGAGTCGAAAAAGGACGACACACGACGGATGACAATGAACGATCACAATAGGTTACCCGAGATTTCGGCTCAGTTGACCTAAAAAGTCATCACTAGAAGGAACTTGCAAACTGAGACGGGCATAAGTTTTATTAAGGCATATCTAGGTATCTTTTGTTATAAGTAACACTATAACCAGGTATATATTGTTTTACTATGGAACGGATTGCCATATACCGGAATGAAACGGAAGCATCGAGGCGGGTGACACATGTGTAGGAGGAAACGTTTACTCAATTGTGAGCTTCTGATTTCGCTTCTAGTTGTTTTTATATAGAAATTCGTAATGATCTTTGTTTAGTTAACCCACGTTTTCCTTTTCTTTGACACTATCCATGGATTTACGGCTTTTGAATATCATCTTGATCATTTTATTTATTTTATCTTTAATGAGATATTATCCCTTCATAGTTTGTACGTAACAGCAACCATACACTGCTGACTACATTTAACATAATTGCATAGAGTCCAAAGATTTCCAGGATATTATGTGCAAATGAGTCTAATATTGTTTGGTTCTAGGATCAGCCGTGAACGAGGACGTGTTATTGCAAAATGTGCAGATGGTCACCAGGACAGATTCTTTGATATATGCAAAAACGGTACTATATTGCATTACTAAAAACAATAAGGGTATGTGCTTTGGGTTTTTTAGCCATACCACTAACTTTCTTTTTTTGAGATATCATAACTTGGCACCGATCACGCACCAAGGACGGTACACATGCATGGTCAGATAGCCTTATGACATCAGCAACTATTGTCGCATTGATATCAAATAATACTTTTAATAATCATTATAAAGTAAATTACTACTTTAATTGAGAACTTTTGCTTATTTCATTAATGTCTTATATTTATAAAATACATGTAATTACAACTCCATTCTTCAGCCTATGTAAGTTGGTGTATGGAGTTAATGTAGCAAATATACGGTATCCTTTGCTGTACTAGTGGCGATTGATATTTTGATTATATCTGAGAATTGTGGAATAGCTTTCAAAAAAGGAAAGAAACACAATGTAAATGATCAATTTAATATATATTTTTTTAAATACTTTTACATTAAACATGTATTAGTTCTATGAATATTCAATTATGACACACAAAATACGTTATTAACTAAGAACATCTCTAATGAACAGGACATATTTAAAGTTGCCTAGAAGGTTTTTTTGTTTGATGTTTGGGACCCTTCCTTTGCAGTTTGTGTGGAATGGCTGGGATCATAATTGACTTCGTTTATTTTTGCGATTAATGTCATGTGTTTAAGCAATTTTACGTTTATTGCTTTTTCCTTTGTTATCCGTTCCTCTGATTCAGATTCCATTTATTTCTGTTTACAAGAATCATTCATCGAGAAATATTTCACTTGATATCAACACAGACAAATATATGTTGAATAAAACTGTAATTTTAAAATTTCACTAACTTTAAAACCATTTGGAATATATTTGTAAAGCGACATTTACTTAGCTGCTTGATGTAGGAAATGCGGAATCCATCTTTCGTTTTTCCAAGATCCGTACTGAATATAATTAAAGCATCCGAACCGGAAGTGTACACAGGACGAGGCTCTATATCTCCGGAATATTTTGCCAACTGTTTTGCGTCCATGTTGATACCTATCATTGAAAAAAAATCAATATTGTTAACATATGTTTATCATTGTTTGTTATACTATTCACGATACACGTCTTGTTAAAACATTTATCATATAGACTAACATGTGACTTGTAATCATATGTGCATCTTCTCCAAACACTGAAGTAAAATGCAACTCACATGCTTTCCTTTATATTTGATGAAAATAGACATTAATATCAAATTTTATTTGGTTCCTCCCAAGTCAATACTTCTCACTGATAAACTATGACTTACATGATTGCTGTAACGTATATTTTCATGACTGAAGTAATCCTTATGAATTACCTAAAACATGGACAGGTACTTTTGTTTTATAGATATTTGAAATTATTGTAAAATCGAACTTTTTCAGCAAGAAATAAGATTATATTGAAGAATAATTTCCTGTTTATTCAAGAATAGGATATGATTCTTTCTTAATAATATCTCCTTTAAAGCAGTAGTATGATATTGGTATTCAACTATGACATTTAAGTTTGTTGAAACGAATATCAGAGTGTTTCTGCTTTTAGAAGCAAGAGCAATTACAATTGCAATTTTAATAACGTACGAAAAACAAAGACGACATTCTAAAGCCGTGGGACGCACACAGCAAAATTAACCAAATATACATTTATTAACTACAAAAAGGAAACATCACGAACTTTTATTCAAAAACAAGAAGCAACACCAGGTGCTCGCGATATGATAAGTGTTTCCTGCTACACATGTGTCACCCGCCTCGATGCTTCTATGTCATTCCGGTGTATGGCAACCCTTCCCACTGGTAAAAAAGAGAAGCATATATCGCCTTAAGAATAAGTCACTACAATTGTGACATAAGAGTAGTGGAGAAAACCTTTTAACAGGATAGGATGGAAGCAGCAATAGTATCATACAAGCAGAGCGGTAAAGATAGTGCGACGAGGAGTACCCCCATGGCCGCATTTTACATACTATATTAAATTATATCATATAATTAAAGACTGACTTACTTACACCTTAAAAAGGGGGTTGCAGAAATATGCACACACATAAGAATACAGTTAGAAGCAATAATAATGACTGGGATTTCAGAAACTCAAACTATGACAAAGGGAAATTCAAACTATGACGTAGAGATTATGTCTATAATTATATCAGAAACAGACTTGTCAAATCTTGAAGGCGGCCATAACACTTTCTGAATGCAGACCGAAGTCTGGGTAGTGTATAACCCTGTCTCAAAAAAATGAATGTCAATACGTTTGGCAGAAGTAAATCAAGATCATTTGTGAAAGAAAGACATTTAATCGATCTCTTAAAGAAATGTATTATAGTTCGTTAAGTGTATTGCAATATATACACATAACTATTATTTTAAGTTTATACCTTTTTCGATATAAGTTTATATGAAACCGTGTCCATTTCTAAATGTCGTGTTAATGTAAAATGTCAGTTATTTCAAAAGCTGTCATTTAACTGATTGTGTAAAGGTAATATCGGAGCTTTATACCTGGTAGTTTGAGGACAGGAATTTTTTTTCATTAATTTCTTCTCATAAATTTTCATTTCTTAAAGATCGTTAAAGTTTTATTATTAGAATATGTAAATGTTTAATTTCTGTACAGACCATACTGCAGCTATACAGTTCAATTTATACAAAACAAGTTGACATTTACCGTCAAAGATCATCAGGAAGTCAAAGTCCACTTCTAATGACATGTTATGTACAGATATCTTAAGTACTGTGTGACGCTCATCATCAGTAGAGACCAACCAGGAACATCTCTGTGAACTTGAGGAAAAATGACATATATTTATTATGATTATTGTCGTATTTCAAAAACGAGTTTGATGAAAAGTAGTTTTTGAAGACGGCACCCAACATTCAGCTTGAACCAAATTCAAATACTTTTTATTCGCATACATATTGTAACAACTTTATATATTATGTTTCAAAGTTTTCTATCGAATAATATTGGAAAATAGACAAAAATATAGCTTGGTAGACGGACTGACTAACTGTCTTTAATTATATAATATAATATAACATAATAGAATATAATAGGATATAACAAGTAGAATGAGGTCATGTTTTTTTTACTCCTCGTCGCACTATCTTTAACGCTCTGCTTTCATGATAATGTTGCTGCTTCTATTCCTAACTTGTTAATGGTTTTTCTCCTTTGCTCTTTCGTCACCACAGTAGTGACACGTTCTCATGTGACATATGCTTCTTTAACAGTGGAAAACAAAAATGCAGTCTGAAGCATGCCTCCTATAAATATGATATTTATAAGAGGAAAGAGCCAATACTCTGTGTGAGACGTTTGCTATACACCGGAATGACACGGAAGGATTGCGGCGGGGGACACATGTGGTGCAGGAAATTATTACCATATCGCGAGCACCTGGTTTCGCTTCTATTATTTTTTCATAAAAGTTCGTAATGTTTCCTTTTTTATATATCAATGTGTATTTGGTTATTTTGTCTGTGTCCGTCCCACGTTTTCTTTTTGTATGCCTTTGTCCATGGACTTACACGGCTTCAGAATATCGTCTTAGTTTTTCGTATTTACTACTTTACTTACTATGATAAAGAGCCCAAATTAGTCAACAAATTTAGAATTCATGTAAGTATGAACCTATCCCTTTGGTTCATAAATTATTAGTGTTTTGTTCTGTGTGATGGGCCTCGTACAACGTGATGAAATTCTGGTCAATCACAGATTGGACTTTACCAAGGTTCAGTTTAGCAAAATACCACTGGAAGAAGCTATGCCATTAAGGTGGACTACACGTAGAGTCAATCAATAGCAAATGTGTTATGTGAAACGGAATAATAACATAAAGATGCCCTAAGCGGGGAAGGGTGCCAACTTTGGACGGGCATTTAAAAAGGCATCAAAACGTTTCTTTATTTCACTTTAAAATTGTTGATTGATGTCATACTCAACTTCACTTATGTATGGTATACAGACGTAATTTTGTTTTAGTGCCTGAAAAAAACTATAATGTTTTTCTTTTTGAAAATAATAGAATAAAGTTACATGTGAAACTAAGGTAAAAAATACAATTGTTATGTACATGCAATATATTACAACGGTATTAAAACACAAATGAAGTTTAACATAAATTATGTACTGAATATGCAATTGATATCATAAGGATACAAAAAATAAATTTGCAAACCGAAGCGGACCGACAATAAATGCACTATCAATGGACGATTGATCATATTTCAAATCATAGAAAATATAACACTAAGTATTTTTGCAGCTTTTCTCAATTAAAGAAAATTTGATGATAATATTGTACTAATTTAGTTAAAAGACTACGTAATTTTGGTTTCTTACTTTTGATAAGCGTTTGGAAATCCCATAGACACTATGAAATGCTCATCGTTGGTGGCAATCAAGTTAATCTGGTCCGATCCGCACTCTGATATATATCTTGTTGGAACTAAAATATTAACATATAACGGCAATGAAAAGACATTCGCTAATATTGAATGCCAATTTTACATGACTGTGTTTATATTGTTTTTTTTCAAACAAATGTTGTTTGTTCTTAAGATGCATCGGAAAATATTATCTTTATACTTTATAACAAGATATACTTTATGGTCCGTAACAAGAGCGAGTTGCCTTTTGGTTTGGCAATAAATTAGATAATGTCACAATCACGATTGCATTTTAACAATCGATAATCGTTCTGAATGTAGTGTACTTAAATACAATAACAATAATAATAATCAACAAAATACAAGACCATGTACATAGGCAAATAAAAGGAAACCGACTGTGTGACCAAATGTGGGGAGATCGACATACATACTTTTTTGATGAATGCAGAGTCTAAATAAGACTTCTTTTAACTTTTATCTGGATATATATATATATATATATATATCATATTTTAAATCCAATTTTATCAGCAGAAATGACATTATTACATTCTGCAATATACATTATGATATAATATATGTGAAAAATAACTGCCTTGACTGAAACTTATTGTGAAAAACAGAAATTTATCTTAGCAACACGTGTTGACCTTTGAAACGAAATAAAATATTTTGGTTATCAGTGGTCTTCCTGGATAGGTCTATTGCGGGAAATAAATGTATTTTGTAGTCAGAAATAAATTTGCACGCGTCATTTGTTTAGGACAGATATAAACAAATCAAAATAAAGGGCTCGTGCGGAGAACAATTCTTAATTCTGACGTAAGCTCATAAATTGAGTTCAGTTTATAATCCACTTAAAGTTATAGTCGATATTTATTTGAAAAATAGTTTACTAGCCCCTGTACTGCATGATTGATATATTAAAACCAAGAGGTTGAACTACACCCGCATCACGTAAACCAGATGCGAAGCTTATGCGATATGCATTCCCAACTAGAAATTGGGCTCCTGGAACGTCGTTTCCGCTGAATGATGCGATAACATTTCCAACTCTTTCGTTTTCTGAAAACAGATGTGAGAAAAAAAACCATTTGTATGTCTGTTGGAAACAATATCAAAATTCATATCAGCAAGTGGCACGTAATGAAATTACAGGATTGGTCAGATTAACAGGAAATTTCAACAGTCTGAATTAAATATTTATAATGATAAGATCATAATAAGGATCGAATTGATTGCATACATTAGTAATATTTGAATGTAATTCTTACAATAAAATGCGATATAAAAAATACTCTCATGATCCATAAACCAAGCATGCAAGGTCTCATGTACATGTACCTGAAACGAACTTTACGAGTTTCCTAAACAACAAATTCTTAACGATTATTACAGAAGGTTAATAAGCACGCTAATTTATTGATCATGTTTATGTATACCTCTTATTCTAAAAACAAATAAAAAAAAACAGGATGAAAGGAATCGACAGAACGAGAGATACTGACAAACCAACGATAGAAGGAACTAAATTTTCGTCACAAAAATTCACAAGACCAGTTATAAATGCGGACCTACTTAGGACGGTCATCCAGCTCAAAACCAGGTGGTGTTGTTAAACCGGTTAATGAGGCCTCAACCTTCCCACTTCCCGTATGAGACAAAAAGTCTAAATGAAACCTTAAACAATTTCATTTACAATTAAGATTATATTTTCGTTTTACAAATCAATAATGATTAAAATATAAGTGATATCGTTATTGATATTATATTCTTAATGCAAAATATGTCAAAATGAATATCGTTATTACAAAACTATGTTATAATAATTGAAATGCGAGAGAAGTCGTTAGCGTTACTGCCTAAGAAGAAATAATATCATAACAAGATTTTGTTACAAGTAATATAAACATTGTACAGCTAACATGCTATTTTGAATTTTTTAAATAATACTATTTTTACGTGTTGTAATGGTATCTCCTCTCTGTCCTAAATTCATATTGATCATCTTGAGTTTTATCATGGACGAAGAATTGGTGCATATGTTAATATTACACTTGGTCATTCTACAAAAATGATACATACACTATTAATAATAAATTTGAGGATGCAAATTAATGATTCATCATGCTCATATAGTAAAGAGAACTTTCATTGTGAATTATTGATGTCTATTTTTGACTTAATAATTTTTAGATGCAAAATATGTGTCAAAGGGTGTTCAAGGTTGACATATAAACAATCATATTTTGGAGTTTTCTTTTCCATTGACTGGATGTTGACATGCAAATTCCTCGTGTCTTATTTGCTGTGACTGTAGTTCATCCAAGTTTACCATACATGTTTTAGGTTGTTACTGTTTTTACACATGTTGAGTCATGATTTAAAGGTAGGAAGGTTTATTCTCATCAATTTTAAATGTTTGAGGCCCTATCTCTGCGGGTTAAATAGGAATATAGGAATCATTGTTTACCAGTTAAAAGAGGCCGAATCTTATTTAATTGCAAGAAATCTGCAATCAAGAATATAATTTTCTTAACGGACAATGCCAATGGGGGTCCCTATATACTAAGAAACGAAAAAGAAACGAAACGGAACGAAAAGAAACGAAACGAAACGTAACAAAACGAAAAGAAAAGAAACGAAATGAAAACCAACGAAACGAAAAGATAAGAAATAGAAACCAGCGAAACGAAATGAAATACAACGAAATGAAACAAAGGGAAAATCAGTAATCTTTCTGGGATCATATTAACAGCCTAATGCAGTTCGT
>JAUMGZ010060137.1:0-15314 GCA_032359645.1 Pododesmus macrochisma | reverse complement strand
GTAAAATATAGCCTCCCATTATGACACCGGGGGAAGAGATCAAGTGTAAAATATAGCCTCCCATTATGACACCGGGGGAAGAGATCAAGTGTAAAATATAGCCTCCCATTATGACACCGGGGAAAGAGATCAAGTGTAAAATATAGCCTCTCATTATGACACCGGGGGAAGAGATCAAGTGTAAAATATAGCCTCCCATTATGACACCGGGGGAAGAGATCAAATGTAAAATATAGCCTCCCATTATGACACCGGGGGAAGAGATCAAGTGTAAAATATAGCCTCCCAGTATGACACCGGGGAAGAGATCAAGTGTAAAATATAGCATCCCATTATGACACCGGGGGAAGAGATCAAGTGTAAAATATAGCTTCCCATTATGACACCGGGGGAAGAGATCAAGTGTAAAATATAGCCTCCAATAATGACACATGGGGAAGAGATCAAGTGTAAAATATAGCCTCCCATTATGACACCGGGGGAAGAGATCAAGTGTAAAATATAGCATCCCATTATGACACTGGGGGAAGAGACATGTTTAAACTCTTCAATACATGTAATAACCAGGCTTACTTTTATTATAAGGGAAACAGCTTCACATTTTAACAATATAACTTGTCATAATAGTTTACATCAAACCATCATTGAAGAAAACGTTTTACGTTGCAACATAACTGTAATGTGATATTCACAGTTAGATCGATACGTTAAAGTAGCACAGATGAAAAACAAGACGATATCCAAAAGCCGTTAATCCATGGACATGGGCAAATAAAAGGAAAACGTGGGACGCTCACAGCAACAAGAACAAAAATACAATTATTAACTTTAAAAATAAGGGACTTCTATTCAAAACCATTAACAAAACCAGGTGCTCGCGATTGAGTAAGCATTCCATGCTACACATGTGTCAACCGAAATAACACGTTTTATTATACTTTTGCTTATTTTTCTCTATATAAAGTGCAAACAGTTAAAGTTGCGGTGATATAGTTGTTGTCTCGGAGTCCAATTATTTTGCGTTTTCCCTCAAACCCATCCAATAGCTGTATACTATGTGGAATTGATTATTTTATTTATTTGTTTCTAGTCAGTCCTCTTATTGTGAGTTGTGTGCCTATACTTCTCTTTGGCAAGTTTAATATCACTTCTTAGCATTATGATACTTCTAAATCGGTTAATTGAGGGTAGATTTATGTAATTCTCAAGTTTTACTATAATATATCTACAATATCCACAATGACAAATGAATTGTTCTCTAAGTAAAACCTGCGGTAACAAATGTACTGTTCTCTAAGTAAAACCTGCGGTAACAAATGTACTGTTCTCAAAGTAAAACCTGCGGTAACAAATGTACTGTTCTTTAAGTAAAACCTGCGGTAACAAATGTACTGTTCTTTAAGTTAAACCTGCGGTAACAAATGTACTGTTCTCTTAGTAAAACCTGCGGTAACAAATGTACTGTTCTTTTAGTAAAACCTTCGGTAACAAATGTACTGTTCTTTAAGTAAAACCTGCGGTAACAAATGTACTGTTCTCTAAGTCAATCATTCGGTAACAAATGTATTGTTCTCTAAGTAAAACCTGCGGTAACACATTACTGTTCTCTAAGTAAAACCTGCGGTAACAAATGTACTGTTCTCTTAGTAAAACCTGCGGTAACAAATGTACTGTTCTCTAAGTAAAAACTGCGGTAACAAATGGACTGTTCTCTAAGTTAAACCTGCGGTAACAAATGTACTGTTCTTTAAGTGAAACTGGTGGTAACAAATGTACTGGTTTTTTTTAAGTAAAACCTGCGGTAACAAATGTACTGTTCTCTAAGTAAAACCTTCGGTAATAAATGTACTGTTCTCTAAGTAAAACCTGCGGTTACAAATGTACTGTTCTCTAAGTAAAACCTTCGGTAACAAATGTTCTGTTCTCTAAGTAAAACCTTCGGTAACAAATGTACTGTTCTCTAAGTTAAACCTGCGGTAATAAATGTACTGTTCTCTAAGTAAAACCTGCGGTTACAAATGTACTGTTCTCTAAGTTTAACCTGCGGTAACAAATGTACTGTTCTCTAAGTAAAACCTGCAGTAACAAATGTACTGTTCTTTAAGTAAAACCTGCTGTAACAAATGTACTGTCATTAAGTAAAACCTTCGGTAACAAATGTACTGATCTTTAAGTAAAACCTTCGGTAACAAATGTACTGTTCTCTAAGTTAAACCTGCGGTAACAAATGTACTGATCTTTAAGTTAAACCTGCGGTAACAAATGTACTGTTCTCTAAGTAAAACCTGCGGTAACAAATGTACTGTCATTAAGTAAAACCTTCGGTAACAAATGTACTGTTCTCTAAGTAAAACCTTCGGTAATAAATGTACTGTTCTCTAAGTAAAACCTGCTGTTACAAATGTACTGTTCTCTAAGTAAAACCTGCGGTAACAAATGAACTGTTCTTTAAGTAAAACCTGCGGTAACAAATGTACTGTTCTCTTAGTAAAACCTGCGGTTACAAATGTACTGTCATAAAGTAAAACCTTCGGTAACAAATGTACTGTTCTCTAAGTCAAACCTTCGGTAACAAATGTACTGTCATTAAGTAAAACCTTCGGTAACAAATGTACTGTTCTCTAAGTAAAACCTGCTGTTACAAATGTACTGTTCTTTAAGTAAAACCTGCAGTAACAAATGTACTGTTCTTTAAGCAAAACCTGCGGTAACAAATGTACTGTTCTTTAAGTTAAACCTGCGGTAACAAATGTACTGTTCTTTAAGTAAAACCTGCTGTAACAAATGTACTAATCTTTAAGTAAAACCTGCGGTAACAAATGTACTGTTCTCTAAGTAAATCCTGCGGTAACAAATGTACTGTTCTCTAAGTAAAACCTGCGGTAACAAATGTACTGTTCTCTAAGTAAAACCTGCAGTTACAAATGTACTGTTCTTTAAGTGAAACTGTGGTAACAGAATTTTATGTACTGTTCTTTAAGTAAAACTGGTGGTGACATATGTACTGGTATTTCAATTTAAACTTGCGATGACAAATAATGTTCAATGTTAAAGAAAAACTAGCTATGTCAAATTTACCGTTCTTTAAGTAAAAATTTGCAGTGACAAATGTACTGTTCATAAGAGTTTAAATAGTGATGACAACGCACTGTTCATAAGAGTAAAAATAACGGTGACAAACGTACTGTTCATAAGAGTAAAAATAGCGATGACAAACGTACTGTTCATAAGAGCAATAACACGTGTGCTGGTTTTTTGTTTTTAAAAAGTAAAACCGGTTACAATGAAAACGTACCTTGATTTAATGTCAAAACCATAAGAATAATCACACGTGTTTTATAATCCATCGTTGCAGGTAATGATGTGCCTATAATAAGAATTCACAAAGTCACAATAAAAACATGTAAAACATTTATTGTCGTCTGGTGCATCAGCAGCAGTCTATTTGGGTAATGTTATTTCATAATACAACTCTAGCAACTCTAGATTCAAAACATATATACACATCTCAATGATTAAGTGTTAAAATATTCGTTTTGATTGGTAATATTCTAAATCTTCAAAGATATCCAATTTGCATACCAATTAATCGAGAAGTTTAATTCTGTCAATGTGAAACTTTCACGGCTATTGTATAAAAGAATATGACCATGGCCGTAACTACCGATGAGGCAGCCGAGGCAATTGCCTCGCCTGAATTTTGCTAGATTTCATACATTAATGGTAGATTATTTTAAGAATACATAAAATTTACAGGGTTTGCCTCGGCTGTTATGATACCCTAGTTACGGCCATGATGACAAACGGCGATGCAGAGTGAATTGTCAAGCGACACAGTTTTCTACGGTGTTCCGTTAGGGCCAAGTTTCCACAATAGCTCCTTCGAACTAAACGCGAACGAGCGAAGGAGCAAAAACACGATGGCAATGGAGCGAAAACAAGATGGCAAAGGATCGAGAGAGCGAAAACACGATGGCAAAGAAGCGAAGGCACGAACACATGGTGGCAAAGGAGCGAAGTTCGCCACCGCGTTTTTGCTCCTTCGCATTTATGGAAACTTTGCCATAAATGAATGGCCCGTTCTCACCGCCGATCTGAGTACCTCGATAAAACTCGATCATGCGGTTGTGAAATCTCCATCGGTCTGCAGGGGGTCCCGCCCGGTCTGTAGAGGTCTACCTTGGTCTGTAGCGCTCGAGAATCCAGACAGTCTGGAAGCGGTCCGAAATACATGTGTGTACATGGTAAACTCGTGTATACTCGTGTACAAGGTCTATTTCATTGGGAAGACATCTAGTCACATATTTTTTATTTATATAATTTGCAGACCGCACCCGATCTCTACTCGAACATATACAATTTCTTCCCATCATACCCGATCGCCTATATTATCTATTCAAGGATCAAGGTCAACCAACGTCTATATAATGCCTGCTGCTCAACTTCCATTAATGATTATGTTGCTTCTTCGATAGTCTTTGGTCAACTGAATACCGAGCAATATACTACAGTTTTATACCTAGTATGTTGCTACATGTATCGTGCCCGATAGTACATGATCGGGTATACAGCGGATAGAGGTCGGGTAGAGGTCGAGAAAAGGTCGGGATGGTCGTGTTGATCGGGTAGACATCGGGAAGGTTGAGTAAAGGTCGAGTAGAAATCGGGATATGTGTCGTCAAGAGGTCTTGAAGTGGTCTGGAAGAGTCTTGAGTTGATCTAGTATGGTCCAATACAGGTCTGGCAGAGGTCCCCTTCCATTGTGTAGACACCCGACCAATCACCTGGTCGAGCTTGGTCGCGGAATTTGGCGGTCGGGGAGATCGAGGTACTCAGATCGGCGGTGTGAACGGGGCATAACGGACCACAGTTGTCATCAAAACACACAAAATGTGTAGAGAAATTTGGTTGAGAACAAAGTCATGACAAGGCGTAACTAGAACGCAATCTCTCCTCCTTTCATTTATAAAAGTTCAAACAAGATATAATCAACAGATATTTGTCATGAAAAATACTTAGAATAAGATTGAGTTCACGCTTAGATGAAGACACATAGGGTAACGAACTAAAAGTCGTCAATGCCGTAGTTTTAGTATAATTTATATTCTACCTCAAATGCAAATTCGAATGTTTCAAATCGTGTCTATTTTTGTCAAAATAAATACATTCACTACTTGATTATCAATTTTCAATCGTACCAATAATAATTTGATATATTTTTCAAAGAAAAAAACTTCTTCAAAGTAAAAATAAACCCCGACTTGTAAGACAATGGCAGCTCTGATACAGTTTGTGTCAGTTTTAACAACCTCTGTCCTTTTACATAGTATCTGTATCTCCTACTGACGGCTACTATTGTTTCTAATTTCAAAGTTTACTAGAAAGAAAATAGAAACGACAGCTCTGACACAGTATGGCGCAGGCAGATTTGACATGCAAATGCGACCTACTTATGCATTGTTTCATATTTTCACATTTTAGATAAATCTATATTTGACAGAGTACATCATATGAAATGTTAACGGATGTCTAGGAATAATAAATAATATGTAAAAAGAAACACTATGAAAAAGCATTTAAATTTTATCATGACACAAGGTGGTGTAATTGGTTCTCTTTTAGTATTTCACTTTTACAAACATATGCATAATTAACCAATCAGTCTGATTAAAACCAGCCCCTCTTCTCACCCAAATCCTGACGATGGACGACAGGAGAGAGAAGAGGGGCTGGTTTTAATAAGACTGTTAACCAATCTGATTAAAACCATATCCTAATACGGAGTTTTTACACGGAGAAGTAGAATATGATTTTAAACAGATTGATAATTAACAAAATAATAAATTCACACCAAATCACCAAATATGATATATATCGGGAACTTTAATACTAAAATATTTAGTATTGAAAGTTCCTGGATATATTAATGATTAATGAAATCTAACCTTTTTGGCTTGCGTTATTGAAGATTAAATTCCCGTGCGGACATTATGCTAGTATTTAACTCTCAATGATGTGTGACCCTTTCGTAAGTACGTATACGTGAGCTATCCAGTAGCAGACTCGGGTATTAACAAATCGTTAAACTCTATTGACTTTACCTCGGGTTAACACAAAGTCCTGTTTGTTTTGTAACTATAGCTATTAGATTTTTTCAAATTATTTTATAGATTGGTCTGACTAGATAACACTTTTAGGTCATACATATAATTGATTAACAAATGAGAGACTGATAGTATACTTTTTATGAATGTTACAGAAAAAAATCCACGTTTTATACCTAATGATACATAGCTTGTGATAAAGTTTATTTTTTTTTAATATAAATCTTGCAACGTCAGGATTATTAAGGGTATTTAAAAAGTTTTAAGTCAGCTCGTTTTGTTATAAACTCATCCCATTGCGTTAATGTAAATATCTCTGTAACTACAAAGAAACATCTATCGATTCCGTGAACAACTAAAGAAAGTTTCTGATTGCTAGTTTCTTTATAGGATGGTTTATGTACTTCATTTTACAAGATGAACGTCGATAAAAGTTCTACTATTGTAAATCGAGTTACACATCCACTTCTACAGACTTACAAAGGAAAAAAGTGAATACATGTAATATATTAAAGTCAAATGTGGTTATCAAGTCGGGAATAGAACTCGCAAAATACTTTCTTAAAAACCGAACACCAATTTTAATTTTAAGTATTGTATATTAAATCACTTCATACTAAATACAGTTTTACCAAAAATTATACACACTGACCAAACAGGTTTTATTTCTGGAAAATACATAGGAGAGAACACACATATAATGTGATGGCATCATTTACTGAACAGATTTTCACGAAACTTGATGCACATGCTCCTGGTATGGTCACTTTTCAAAATTGTGTTCGACAATGCCAATCTGTATCCAATATGGCCGCCTTGGCTTCTGATTGGCTGAGACATTTTCGACTTCTTGTCAAGAACCGATGGTCAAATTTTCACGACACTTGATATAGATGTTCCTTGCATGATTCCCTTTCAGAATTGTGTCAATGATGACGAATTCCATCAAATACGGTCGTCTTGGCTTCTGATTGGCTGAGACGTTTTCGACTTCTTGTCAAGAACCGGTTTTCGGTTTTTTTTAAGAAACTAAATGTAGATGCTCCTTGCATGGTCCTCTTTCAAATTTTTGTCCGACATTGCCGTACTCTATCAAATATGGCCGCCCTGGCTTCTTACTGGCTGAGACCTTTTCGACTTTTTGTCAAGAACCGTTGATCAGATTTTTCACGAAACTTGATGTAAATGTTCCTTGCATATGGACTCCTTTCAGATGTGTTAGAAATGTTGCCGTACTCAATCCAATATGGCCGTCCTGGCTTCTTGTTGGCTCAGATATTTTGTTTCTTGTCAACAACCAAAGGTCAGATTTTCACGAAACTCGATGTTGATGATCGTTGCATGGCCCCTTTTCAGATTTGTGTCCGAGGTTGCTAAAAAATACATCCAGTATGGTCATGCTGGCTTCTGATTGACTGAGACATAATTTACTTTTTGTAAAGAACTGTATGTCAGATTTTCACAATTTTCAGATCATCCTTGCTTGACATCTTTTAAGATCTGTGTCTAATAATGATGAACCCCATCAAATATCGCCTTTATTACTTCTATGAACTGTCAATTATTGCAGTCATGACCCCTGATTGAATTAGCCTTTTTTAATTTCTACTTATGATTGGCTGATCTGTTTCATGAAACTCTTGACAGATGTCCGTTGCATGTAACAAAGCATATCGAGTTAAGAATCTTACTCTTGGATTTTAAGCTAAAATATATAGTGTACTGACTTTGCCTGTTTTGTAAAGAATCTTTATTACATCTTATTGCAATATATATTATTTGCATTGTGAATGTATCCATGTGGACGTTAAGGCCCAGTTGGCCTCTTGTTTAGAATTGGACGTTACTATCAGCAAGAAGACACATGTTCCAGGAGTATTTTATACTTTGCGCAGAGATCCACGAGCAAAATATACAATTGTAGCCTTTAAGGCGGTAAACAGAATCGTCTCTATAAAAGATGTTGTCTTTCAAAGCACTTAGTCCGGGGGAAAAACATCTTCTCTAAGGAGGGTTGTTTTAGATGTTCATCGACTACAAAGCAAGGATTGATTTATTATACTGAAACAACTATCTTGTAAATTATTGTTCACCGACGGACAATGTGTTGACTTGCAGGCTTGCAGCACAACGGATATTTTACCTTTTGGAGTCTAACAACACAGAAGCATGTGTTTGCACGAAACAGTGGAATTAATTTATTTAATGTGAACTTTTAAAAACCAATCAATTAGAACACTTTAAAGCACACTGAATAAATATTATCTGAAAATCGAATTTACATGCCCGTTAACAGAGGGTTGCAGTTCTTATTTCAATTAGGAAAATAAATACTACAACTCATAGTTCAATATTCCAGTCATATAAAATGATGCTGAAGACAAAATATCATCAAAATAGTGCAAATGGATACTTCAGCTTACTAAGATAATTTGCGAGTTTTAAAATAAAAAATCATTTCTCAAAGACGATTTTTGATAGATAAGACAATTAAAACGACATCTTACTCTTCTTTGAATTGCTGAAAACAAGCTTACAATACTTCTACTTGAATATCAAAATAGGCTACGGAAGATTTCCATTTTGTAGAAACGACATTATGATTTAGAAAAGTTCTTGTCGCAAAAATGCATCATCAACTTATATCTAGTAGAAAGAAGAGCTTAATACATATTTAAATTAAACAGATAGTCTATATTTTTAATTCGTATTACATCGAACTCTTAAAGATTGAGTAGTGTATATACACACATTTAATAAAAATTATGAAAGAAAAAACATAAAAATAAATAAAAGTTAGATGGAATTCTTGAAATAATGTTGTTTATTTCCTTCACCATCCTATACTGTATCTTCTTCTCATCGAAGGTTCACAAATAATCAAGAAAAAAATCATCGTAATGAAAAACAAGTTTCTCAAATCTTACCTTTCTTTCTAAAGTAAAAGAAGTTAAAATTGCCTTCACGACATTATAGGTGTATATCACACTATTGAGTGCACTCTATCAGTTCATTCTCCATACAACAGTGGTAACATCAATCCTTAAATGCGTGTTGACTCGGCCAGAATCATAATCATTTTGTTATAATCGCAATCGTTTGCTTTTTCATTGAATTTTATGTTCTTAAATTTGATTAGAAAATAGATTTTTGACTCATATACATATATACGCTTATTCAAAGGTAAGACAGGTCAGAAAGCAGACATTTATTGGTATTCGGTGAGCATACTTTGCTCGAAATTGTATTGTACTTTTTAAAAAGATATTTGTGTTGTGTGTAACTGGAAATATTGGAGTTCTATTAACAAAGAAAAATAACTTTGTTTATACTGTGTAACTGCCAAAGTCTCGTCCTAATCAATAACCATACAGTTTCGAAATCGATATTGTTTCTTTCAATTTCTATCTTTTGTTCATCTTAAATATATAAATATATTCTAACTTCACATACTGTCAATTATATAAACTAGTATTTTGATATCCAATAATAGATTGTGATTGCCTGTTCGTTCATCGTATAAGCCTGTCTACATGACCGCTAGGCCCCTCTCTCTGCACGCACACACGCACGCACGCACGCACGCACCTACGCACGCACGCACGCACGCACGCACGCACGCACGCACCTACGTATATATGTGCAAATGTTTATACTGAATCCGGGTTTACCTCTAGTAGATACTTGCATAATTTTTCTGTTTCTGTTTGTTCTGGTGTCGCCAGTGCTTGGGTACCAATGTCCATTACCTTCTCCTAGCATGGTGTCCGACATTGATAGGTAAGCGTTGATTACCAATGTCCATTACCTTCTCCTAGCATGGTGTCCGACATTGATAGGTAAGCGTTGGGTACCAATGTCCATTACCTTCTCCTAGCATGGTGTCCGACATTGATAGGTAAGCGTTGGTAACCAATGTCCATTACCTTCTCCTAGCATGGTGTCCGACATTGATAGGTAAGCGTTGGGTACCAATGTCCATTACCTACTCCTAGCATGGTGTCCGACATTGATAGGTACGCGCACTGTGTATCGTTTTCTTGCTTGTCAATTTCTTAGATGCTAGATGTTCATTGGAAAAATGTAATTTACGGACATGTATTACAATTTGAAGTCTGGGCTAGAAGGAGCTCGCCTAAACGTAGCAAATACACAAGCTTTTAACATTTTTACCATCTGCGATAAAACTGGAACCACTCCAACAATACTGAATGGTAAGCATTCTTGGGGGATGATGGGTTAGATTTTTTTGCAGACGGTGTGTCTCCGCCCCCTGGGATGCTCATAGACGATCAAAATTGAGGTGATTTGACAAATTTTAAAAACAACCATTGCACATTTTTTTTCAAGATGTGGCTCTATGATCAAAGTTCAAAATTACTATACTAAAGCAAATACAGTATGTTTACTTTTTACTTTTTTAACTTTTCAAGTAACACATAGGGAAATAAAAGTGTTCTTATGATGGATCTCGGCACTCATGGGCGAAAAAAACCTACCTACCTACCAAAAAAACGCAAAAAAATATTTTCTTATCTCGTTCCTACGACTTTTAAGTTGTTGGAACGAGATAAAACAATTTTTTTACATTTATTAAATCGTGGGAACGAGATAAACAAAATAGGAATTTGTTTACCTATCTATTTTTACATTTAATAAGTCGTGAGAACGAGATAAAAATAGGAATTTGTTTACCTATCTATTTTAACATTTATTAAGTCGTGAGAACGAGATAAAAATAGGAATTTGTTAACCAATCTTTTTTTACATTTAATAAGTCGTGAGAACCAGATAAAAATAGGAATTTGTTTACCTATCTATTTTTACATTTATTAAGTCGTGAGAACCAGATTAAAATACGAATTTGTTTACCTATCTATTTTTACATTTATTAAGTCGTGAGAACCAGATAAAAATAGGAATTTGTTTACCTATCTATTTTTTACATTTATTATAAGTCGTGGAACGAGATAAAAAAATAGGAAATTGTTTACCTATCTATTTTTACATTTATTATAAGTCGTGAGAACGAGATAAAAATAGGAATTTGTTTACCTATTTTTTTTTACATGTATTAAGTCGTGAGAACGAGATAAAAATAGGAATTTGTTTACATACCTTTTTTTACATTTTTTAAGTCGTTGGAACGAGATAAAAAAAATAGGAATTTGTTTACCTATTTTTTTTACATTTATTAAGTCGTGAGAACGAGATAAAAATAGGAATTTGTTTACATACCTTTTTTTTACATTTTTTAAGACGTTGGAACGAGATAAAAAAAATAGGAATTTGTTTACCTATCTATTTTTACATTTAATTAGTCGTGGGAACGAGATAAAAAAAATAAGAATTTGTTTACCTATCTATTTTTTACATTTAAAAAGTCGTCGGAACGAGATTAAAAAAAAATGGGCTTGTCACTCCTGTGCTTCCGTTATATCGTTAATTATGTAAACATAATGAATTGATGGCAAGTTTTAAATCTTATTGTGTAAATGCCTAAAACATTCAAATATTGAATTCATCATTTAATGATATTTTACATAATATCTTTATTATTGTTTTGTTGGTCAGTTTTTTCACAGTTTGATAATTGTTGGCTTTTTACTTGGTCTACAGTCCCTTCGATTCAGATAACGTTCTTCCTAACTCTGTGTATTTCTGTGATACGTGTTGTTTGTTCTATCATCAAGTATACAAGATGTGATCCTATTTTTATACGGCGCTAATATATTTTCTATTTACTGTAACCTTAATGTTATTTATTGAGCTGTAAAGAGTAAGTCAATAATAGTTGGATATGTTTAAATTATGTACTTGGTAGCCTGTCTATATAATCGCCTCACTAAGTTTTTTAAAACCTCAACTTAAAATACCTTTATTCAACCTTTCTAGAATGTACCACCATCAAGCATAGTACCATTAGCAACTAACATCACTATAACTTCATTATTTCGCAATGTTGTCAATATGTGCCAATGGACTTGAAGTGAAAATGCCATTATGCCGCGGTTTAAACCCATGCGTGGGTGATTAATAGAAACGGGATTTATTGTGTAAAATGTAAGTTCAGAGGCAACGAATGCTTTGTGTATTCTGTTTCTAGGCTAAATATGTTAATCTTTATTGATTGATTACTAAAATGGTATCATGTTTATTTTTAAAATCCTGCTACGTGCAAATGTTCGTATCAATACTTGTCGTATAGCAATGCAATCAACCAACGGAGAAGAATTAGCTAATAATGTAAAAGTCTCCATAATAGAACTTAAAATCATTAAATGTGCATATGCTATAAAGCGCAATGAATCAGATGAGTTTATCTAAACAAAGATGTAAATATAGCAAACATCAAGGTCAATTAATTCCCCATTAGATTAACCGCCTGCGTCATCTCGTTATAATTACATACTTGTAAACTGAAACGTGCCATAAAATGTGATATCTTAAAGATACAAAAGACTTATTCTCTGTTTTACAAATGATCATTTTGTAAAGTTCATTAATCATTACCCGTGGACGACACAGATTGACTCGGTGAACAGTTAACACCACCGAATCTTCAGTAGCACACAAAGGAATCATTAACACAATACGTATCAGGACAAGCTTTGCGAACATGCTACTTGTAAAACTTGAGAAAAGGTTTAGCCAATTTCACCACAACGTGACATTACAAGTATATTACATATACTGGTTTTCTCCCTTTGATCACTTCTCTCCACCAGGGCTGCGCTCCGCTACAAAAAAATATCGGAGCGCTTTTTAGCAGCGTATCAAAGGGGAGAGAACTACGTGTAGCGGAACGCAGACTAGAAAGCCCATTGAGCTCGACCTGCGTTTGATTTCTCCAAAATGTTTCTCGTCAAACAAAATGTTTTCTAATTATAAAGGATAGGTCGCTAAAGTGAGATGATGATTTTCTTTTCAGACTTAATGATATATGACCCAGACAGAAGTTCTCCGTAACTACCTATGAGACACTTGTCTCGGCTGAAATTTTGCTAGATATCATACATTGACAGTATATCATTTTTAAGAATACATAACATTTACAGGGTTTGCCTTGGCTATAACGATACCCTAGTTCAGGGCCGTCGTCTGCGGCGGGGGCAATTATGTCAATTTATCTTTTTTCTATGACAAAATTCCCGTAAAATCAGCAAAAATTATGTGCGCAGCAGAAAAAAAATTGTCCCCCACAGACTTATCCCCAGGCTACGCCCTTGTAGTTACGGCCGTGGCGTGTAAAATATTTGATATGATATATAACGCCGGAGAGCTTCCACAAAAGCTGGTCTTCTGTAAACTCGGACAGCATGACAATAATAAGGAGACAAGGAGAATGTACATTTAATATCATATTCTTTATAGACGAGGTATATGTCGTTTACTGAAAATATTTCTACCACATCACAAAAGTTTTATAGCGATAACATCACATTTTTCAATAAACACAAAATAAATCTTTTATGTTAGAGCACTAGCTTGATTTGTCTTGTAGTCGTCATTTCATTTTTCATTCTGTATTTTAAGTTTCTGTATTTAAAGTTCCACTGATTCCAGAAAGCTTTAGTAATAACGCACATTAGCTTGGTGAACTCGTACTTGGCTTTTGTGTTGGTTCCGGACATAAGCTAAGTGCAGTTCTGATCACGCATGAATTTATTGTTGGGTCCCATACCAATCCTACTGCGCATGTCTGTACAATATCTCGTCCATTCTCACATTGAATGTATTTAGAACAGTCGCTTGGGTGAGGAAAATATCCTCTTGTAATGCCTTCACACGGAACCAAGTCCGGACAAATCAGTTTACTTTCGGGGAAAATGCAAGACAGTTGCTCCGGGTCATAGACAAGCTGGCTTGGACAATATTGGTCAACGCCTTTTGATGTGCTGATACATTGAATAAACCGGAAACAGTCATCTGGGTGTGGGAAGAAATGTCCTGGTTGACTATTCTTACAAGGTTCCCTGGAGTAAGCTGCAAATAACAAAATAAGAAATGAGAAACTGAGTGAATAGTTTTGACCTGATACCTATTTTTTCCAGTTTATTGATTAATGGAAACTTTTGAAAAGAAAATAAACTACGCACAAATTAAAAGCCACAATAAACCTTGATAATCTGACAAATTAAGAGCATTTATAATAATTGAATTCAAAATTCACATACAAAGACATAGAATTAAAATTGTTCTCACGAGTAAAAACAACAATGATAAAAAGAATATTTAATAGTGCAGGTTAAAGTTCCGTGCAAGAATTTGTCATTAACGTCAAATCAATTGATACCACGATAATTATCGACTGTGACGTCATTCTTACTTTCATTGAGATATGAAAAGAAAAACTTTCAGCCTCTTACCTCTTAGGTATTACAAATGAATATGTTTTAAAGTGTTTTCTTTTCAGCTTAGCTTACACTATTCTTCTTTTCATTTGATATACATGTATTTTGATGAAACATATCGAATTTGCTGATTTTTATTTGAATTATAATGGTATTTTAACAACTATGATGCATTTAAAGTCGATTGATTACTCTTCAGTTTGAGTTGTTTAGTTACGACCTCAGTTGATGAAGTCACTGTTAAACGAAAAAATGAGAGTCTAGCTTTACCATTGCACAATGCAAATCATCAATATATAAACTACATTCTAAAAAGCACGAAATACATCACGACTATAAATACCCTCTCTTTAAAAAAACAAATCAAAGAGTGTCACGACTTTTAACATTGATATTACGCCCACTGTATTCTCAACTTAAATACTATAATACTAGGTTACATATTGTAATTGATGTCCATTGAAATGCTTTCTTTAATTCTTTATAAATGAATGCACCAGTTGGTGATCAATATTTGAAGAAAAAAACCTATTGAAGACATTTGAGAGTTAACGTCACACGTTTAACATGATCAGCCAATTGTTATATACATTTTGATTAAACTGTTCCACTCTATCGGTAATTGTTAAATACATTTTGATTAAACTGTTCCACTCTATCGGTAATTGTTAAATACATTTTGATTAAACTGTTCCACTCTATCAGTTCTTTTTTAAGAACATTCCTAACCTTTGACTATATCTTTATAATGTAAAGTAATAAAGTGTCAAATTTAATTCATAAGATCTTGATTGAAAGGTTTAACGATGACAACAGTGTGTCACTAGATATATTGATTTATAAGATCTTGATTGAA
>JAUMGZ010060026.1:0-18675 GCA_032359645.1 Pododesmus macrochisma | reverse complement strand
AAAACAACAAATTATGATGAAAATACATTATGGAAAGTATCGTGTATAGACCTAATCTTACAAAATAATGATGTAATAACAGCATTGAAGGTTCTATATCAGTACTTGTTTGAAAGTGTAAAAGATGCATCAAAATGTTGAGTTGTTTTAAAATGTTTTCAGTTTCCATACTTTTGGTAATGTAGTATTATTACATTTCTATATGTTACACATATAGATCAATTCCCTTTACTAAGCATCACACTTTCATTCATAAGATCTCCTACGATCAATATAGGTTACACCACTCTACAGGTTTTAAATATCAAAGACTCATATTAGTTAACATATAACAATACTCACTTCGGCTTATAGTTTAATTGAAATGACGTCGAAATTCCGAGACATTACCTTTAATATACTTGCACCCTTACTCATCAAAACCAATTCAAAAATTTGGAACATATAATTTCATTTTTGAATTGTTCCCTTTTTTCAAGATATATATTATTTCCTTGCTTGTTGAAAAATTACGATTTGTGATTTTGTTAGCGTGATTTTTTTGATTTTAAAGTTTTGTTGAATGCAAAAAGCACATATTGTATAGAACCTAAACGCAAATTACGTTAATCAATATCATTGAAACACATATGGGCAAGGATTGTAAAAGAAAGGTCGTAAAATGCCTAACAATATACATTTGAACGTATGATGAAGATTTTCACTGTTACAAAAGAAATGAAATTAACGTAATTAAATATCTTTGAAATTCAAGGTTTTGACGTCGTAGTTTATTCTTAAGAAATAACTTAAAAAACAATCTAAAAAGCATTGATCGGCATATTTTACAATATTTAAGTGGATTTGAAATTTAATATTTTCACACAACACCTTTAAAATCGATATCTATTGAAAATGTGAAAACCGAAATTTCCAATTTCTCCTACTCTGTCCCTATTTTTCTAGGCGCGGTCACATATGGGTAAGTAAGTAAATAGTTTATTTACGTGTCACGTGTTTTTAAAACATATACAATTACATAATCATCACATAAAACATATAAAAACATCCAGCCAATATTTACTTATAAGTCACAACATTCAAAACACTTATAAACATACGTGTACATATATACTCAAGTTTATTTCTCTATATATAATAAACTCATAGCCACAAAGCGACAACATGTATATATCAATCTGACTTCATATTTTGTTTAATAAATATGCCATGCTGTTACATTATACACTAGTCTCTCATATTAATCGTTGATGAAAAACACCCTTAAGCAGATTTTCACAAATTGTAAAAAGATAAAACATGTGAACATAAATGGAGATATTTATTACATGCGTGATAGAAAGATCGACCCTTATCATACGTGAAATTACGGTGGTCATACGTGTACTTAAGGATCACAGGTGATCACATGTGAAGTAAAGACAGTTTCTCACACGAGCGGGTATTCACGGCAATATATAAATCATATATTTTTATTACCGTACACGTATACAAATTCATATAACAAATCGCCATAATGAAATGAATGCATACCCAATACACGCTTACAAACACTGCTGCTGTCTATATTGGTGAGTAAATAGCAAATAAGAATGTATATTTGTATTTAGATATAGATCTAGTTTTTGCTATTCTTGTTTTAATTACACGTAATATCAGCGTTAATTAGTGCTATAGTATAATGCCTGTTTGACGCTAGAAAGATCGGGGTTCGAACTCGTAATAAACGCAATGAAAACAGATGTATTGAAAATGCTGCTGTTGCTCTTGTCTTGTTATTAAAAGCACAGATATGTAATGTTTCCTTGAGCTCGTGTAATTCGGACTTGTGTATGCAGTGTCGTAGTCTGTTGGGGATAGGGGGTGGAATTGTATCATTATATCTTTTTTTCATTATATCAACAAACTTCCCCGCAAATTGGCAAATATATGTGTGCGACAGAGAAAAAAATCCCCCCATTAACTTTCCCCAGGTTATGGTCCTGGCATGTCTACAAATGTACGGCAGCGATTCGTTGACATGCACAGGTCCGGATGATACAAGCTCAACGACAAATGTACTGTGATGAAAAGTATAACACACAAATCTTGACTTTGCGTCATAATAATGTGTCGTATTAATCTTTCGCCTTGTATAATTAAATTAATTTTTGTTTGTTTTTAAGATCAATTATAATTGTTGATCATATCGACAGGAGATAAAATGCGTGATTATAAATTTCGCGCTTATTTAAAACAAGACGCCCTATCGTCTCTCGACCATAAGACTTTGCTGAGTTGACCATAAGACTATGTTCATTTGACCTGTTTGGTGTGGCTTCATTTTCGTTCGTTTGTTTGTTTGTTTGGTTGTTTGTTTGTTTGTTTGTTTGTTTGTTTGTTTGTTTGTTTGTTTGTTTGTTTGTTCTTTTTATTTGGTTTAACGTCCCTTCAACTCTTTCTATGTTTAAACAAGACGCAGTCTGTTTGTGACTTTACGCACTTATGGATATGAATACATTTTATCATTTAAATATCACATTGTAGACACATTGGCATGATACTTCACTCGGTAAAATTATCCTGACTCCAAGCAGACCAGTCTTTCTCCTATTCTGACATACTGAGCGCTGGGCAGGGAGCGAAAATTACCTAATTTTAACTTCTTATTTTGACTCGGCAGAGATCGAACCTTCTCCCCAAGAACACAAATGAACGCTTTGCCACTGAGCCACCAAGCTAGTGGTTTTATTGTCATATCCAGTGTTACACTAATCGCACATTTAAAATAATACCTTATATTGATACTGATTATGAAATATTGCCGCCCTCTTCTCAAAACTGTAGGATAAGTTGCACTGGCATTCTGAAATTAAACTCATGCACATGTATAAGACTATGTAATAAATTACTCCATTGTTGTGTGGAGGACAAGGCAAGGTTCTTCTTAAACGTATTCCTATCCTAAGGGGATTGAGGAGAGAGTGAATCAAGTAAAGGTTGATCTGGTGGCTGATTAAAGCCATCTTCTGATGTCGTGCTGTCGGGGAGAACAACACGATATTACGGCAAAATAACGCAACAATACGACATAAACAAGTGAAAATACGAGAACGCTTACTTCTTGTTTGTTGTTGTGTCGACCGCTTTTATGTCATACTGTTGTATTGTCGTGCTGTCGGGGGCATTTTTACGACATCACGACAATTACAAAGTGTTTTGTTGTATTGGCTTACTGTTCGACAACACGACAAAATGAAATACATGTATTTGGTCATCTGGAGGTCATTAAATGTGTGCTCGTCTCCCTATTGCTATGGAATTGTTGTAAGAACGAAGTATTCAACACCAATAGTCTCTCAAATAGGATTCAAGGCTACACAGTGTTAACAATCAAAGTCATTCTTATATTCTTTCAATAAAAAAGATTTGTCAAAGGACTCAGTAGGTTACATGATAGTCCCTGTGATAACATTCACTATCACATAAAAGCCAGGGGCCGCGTTGACCTAGTGGTTAAAGTCGCCGACTTGTAATCATAAGAGCCTTTCACCTACTAGTTCGATTCCCGTCCGGGGCGTGCTAGTTTGAGAAAGTTGCCAGTGACTTGCCGTAGGTCGGTGGTTTACTCCGGGTACTCCGGTTTCCTCCACCAGTAAAACTGGCACGTCCGTAAATGACCTAAGCTGTTGATTGGACAATAAGCCCTTAATACAAACAAACAAACAAATATAAAAGCCAATGTTGATTAATTTTAACAGATAACACCGGTATTCATTCATTTATATATATTCAAGGTCGCCAGGAGATCTTAATGAGAGTCATTATTCCCGCACTATCGAAAACAAGAGGCCCATTGAGCCTTAACGTCTATCTGGATTTAATAGGTCTATAAGTTAATTTTTGGAATTTGAATACTTTTAACCCTAGAGTCATGCCTTGAACAAAGTTGGTTCTCTATGCCCTAAAGTTACTACAACTAGAGCATTAAGCACTAGGCCGTCTAATCCATAAGAAGGGTTTCGAAATGTTGTCAAATATTCCCTATTTGGGCCTCTAAATGACCCTCCCTGTATACTGAGCCCCTTCATTAGAACAAATATGAACCCCTTGCCATAAGGATGATATTTACCAAGATTGATGATATTGGTCAAGTAGTATTGGAAAAGACGACCAAAATGTTAAAAGTTAACAAATTTGCTGTGTGTTTATATAGTGATAAAAAATTGTTGGCCCTAAGATCACGCTTTGAACATACTTTCCAAGTCTTAAAGTTACTACATACCGCAGTATTAAGTTCTAAGGCCATCTAGTTTATAGAAAGTTGTTTGAAATGTTGTCCAATTAAACCCCTTTTGGCCCCTCTAGTGGCATCCCCTGGGGGCCTAGCCCTTCTGTTGAACAAATCTGAACCCCCGTTAGCTAAAGACACTTCCTCCCAAGTTTGGATAAAATTGGTCCAGTGGTTTGGAAGAAGAGGTCGAAAATGTAAATAGTTTACATGTTTGCTAATGTTGGACAATGACACCAAAACGCGTAACATATTTTTGATTCCATTGGCATGCCTTGAACAAAATTGGTTCTCCATGCCCGGAAGTTACTATATACTAAAACATTTAACTCTTGGCCTTCTGGTATATAAGAAGAAGATATTTTTAATTTGTCAAATTTTCCTTCTTTGTACCCCTCTAGTGGGGCCATGGGGGGGGCATGGGGGGGCATGGGGGGGGGGGCATTGGGGGAGGTCGAGTCCCTTCCTTTGACCAAATCTTCCCCTAGAGTTACTTCATGTCAAGTTTGGATGAAATTGATCCAGCGATTTAGAAAAACAAATTGGGTTATTCTTCCCCTAAAGATAGTACATACCAAAACATTAAGCTCTAGATCTAGATCTTCTAGTATATTAGAAGATTTTTTTTTAAATTTTGTCCATTTCCTCCCCTATTGGCCCATAGAATGGTGCCCCTGGGGGCTGAGCCCCTTCATTTGAACAAACCTGAACTACCTTTCCCCAGGGGTGACTTTTACCAAGTTTGGATGAAATTAATCCAGTAGTTTTGAAGAAGTCAAAAAGTGATTAGTTAATATATTTGCTATAGTGTTGAACTTTGACCCCACAACGCGTAACTTATTTTTGACTCCAGGGTCACGCCTTTAACAAAAGTTGTTCTCCATGCTCTAAAGTTACTACATACAATGTAATTAAGCTCTAGACTAAGATTTTTAAAGTTGTGTCACATTTTCCCCCTTTTTACTCCTCTAGTTGGGCCGCTGGAGATCGAGCCCCTTTATTTCAATAAATCTAAACCCCATTCCTCTAGGGATGCTTCATATCAAGTTTGGAAGAAATTGGTCTAGTGGTTTAGGAGAAGAAGTCGAAAATGTAAAAAAAAAGTTTACGACGGACGGACGATGGACAAGGTTTGTATGAGAATAGTCAACCTTGGACCTTTGATCAAGATGGACTAAAAACGGGAATATTGTGATAGTCTCCGTCGTCCGTCTAACATACCATGTAACTCCTCATACACAATTTGAGATAGGAACCTAAAATTGTGAGATAAACTGCACATGTATGTATGAGAAAGTGCATAACACTTTAGGATTTTTGATGTGATCCCTAGAGTCTGGGCCAGAGGTAGGGGTCAGGGGGTGAAATTAAATAAAATATAGTCTTAAATCATATCAAATCAAACACTATCATGAGTTCTACACGTTACAACAAACAATTTAGGCATATGGTGGTCAGGGGATGAGAAAGGGATGCTAGGGGATAGGGGTCAAAATAACTCCTTCTACGCCTTTTGAGATTGCAACTTGAAGCATTAGGACATAGTTGATATATGTATGGGGAAGTGCACACCACTTTCAGACTTTTCATATGGCTTCTATGCAAGAGGGGGTGGGTCATGGGGTCAGTTGTTTTTAAAATATAGTCTTATAGCATATCAAATCAAGTATTATCACGAGTTCTACATTTTACAACAAAATCATTTTGTATATGGGGATCATGAAGTGTGGTAGAGAGTGCTAGATAGGAGATATACTACGTCTTTGCAGCTATCCCTTGACAATAGGAATGTCTTAATAATAACCTTTATTATTAGCTCTAAGTGACCTTGAAGACTATACCAGAGGCTATAAGTGTGTGATAACGATGTAATCTTATCAATGACGAATCCCTTAAAAAATATGTAGCAATAAATAAACAAGAGGCCCATTGGGCCTTAACGTACATCTGGTTGAAATAGGCCTATTAAAGTAAATATTTTGTATTTAAATACTTTTGACCACAGGGTCATGTCTTCAACAATCTATTTTCTCCAAGATCTAAAATTAAATACATACCAAACGATTAAGCACTATGCCTTCTAATTTATTAAAGAAGACTTTTAAATTTTTGTCAAATTTTCCCCCTTTTAGCTTCTAAAATGGCGCCCCCTGGGGCCGAAGCCCTTAATTTGAGCAAATCTGAACTACCTTTCCCCAATGATGACTTCTACCAAGTTTGGATGAAATAATTAGTCCAGTAGTTTTGAACAAGAAGTCAAAAATGAGAATAATTAACTATTTGCTATAGTGTTGAACTTTGACCCAAAAATGTTTAACCTATTTTTGACCCAAGTGTCAAGCCTCCGTGCACTAAAGTCACTACATACCCAAAACATTAAGCTCTAGGCCTTCTAGTTTATTAAAAGATTTTTGAAATATTGTCAAATGTTACCCATTTTGGCCCCAAAAGTGGCGCCCCTGGAACCCGAGCCCCTTAACTTGAACATATGTAAATTCCCTCCTCCATCGGATGACTTCTACCAACTTTGGATGAAATTATTCCAGTAGTTTTGGACAAGAAGTCAAAAATGTGAATAGTTAACATATTTGCTATAGTGTTGAACTTTGACCCCAAAAAGCGTAACCTATTTTGACCCAAGAGTCACGCCTTGAACAAACTTGGTTCTCCATGCCCAAAAGATACTACGTACCAAATAATAACGCTCTATGCCTTTTAGTTTATTTAAAGAACATTTTTGAAGTTTTGTCAAATTTCCCCCCCCTTTTGAAACACAGAGGTGTTCCCTAGGGGTCGAGCCCCTTTATTTGAACAAACCTGAATTCCCTTTCCTATGGATAATTCCTACCATGTTTGGATGAAATGGGTTTAGTGGTTTAGGAGAAGAAGTCGAAAATGTGAAAAGTTAACGACGACGACGACGGACGGGATTTGTATGGGAAAAGTCAACATTGGACCTTTGGTTCAGATGGACTAAAAACTTGAATGTGACAACTAAGTGGTCTCGAACTGCAAACTGCAACTACTGAATCTATAATGTCAAAGATGGGGCAACCCTATTTTTACAAATAACAAAATCATGCGCTGACCTTTCGAATGTGACTTTTGTTTGGTTCTAGGGTCAAAGGTTTGGCCACGACTATGACCCAATTGTAATATAGTTTTATACATGAGGTTTTGTTTTTGAAAATGCTTATGTTACTAATCTTACGTTTTCTGGAACTATAGAGTAATAGTAGTTAAGATAACATCCATATAAGATGTTTGTTCAAATGTGTGTGTTGTTTACTAGTATCCCATGCATGAGTCTCAACTTTAAGCAACACCAAGCAGGTCAATTTCAACATACCTTATGGTCAGTTCAATTTCAAATGCCAGTGTGACCATATTAAGGTTCTGTTGTTATATACTGGTTGAAATAAGGCCCTAGAGCCTCTTGATTATACTGGTTATCGGCGCGTAGTCTTATTGGTAGAGCGTTCGGCTTCGTGTTCCGGTAGGTGGGGTTTTGAATCCTGGTCACGTCAAACCTTAGACGTTAAAATTAGGACATGTTGCTCCTTGCTAAGCGCTCGGTTCTGTGTCAGGATAATATGATATGACCGAGTGGAGTATCATGTCAATGTGTCTACGGCGTGATATTTCAGTGAGACAGCACTATAAAGTCGCCTTCAGTGCACACTGTCACAAGCAGACAGCCTCTTGATATTACCTAGACACTAGTTTAAGTTACTTTAATCGCAATATAAAACATTGCACTAGTTAAGTTTACTATTACAGCACTTAAATATGTTGTATTGGTAAGCTGCATTGATCGATATATTCTATGTGGTGATGACGTGGTTGATTAAATTAGCAGGTGTCTATGAAATTTATATAACGTTACATTAGTCTGATGCTTGAAGAAACTATAGGCCACTCTGCCATTGAATCGATGTCAATACTGAGACGACAACTCGGGTTTCAATTCATATGCACTGTGTGCTAGGGAAATATTAACTTGTAATTGTATATATAAATGGGCAGAAGAAATGAAATAAGAGTAATTGTATTTGCGCAGTATATATCCACAGACGAATCACAACCATTGACGTAATCACCTGACATCTTGCCGGAGAACCACTACACTTTACAAACACTGAAGCCAAATTACGTATGTAACTGAAGTCAATATGACTTCAACGTCCAGATTTCAGTCTTTAATTAGGAAAGGATTACAGTTGTCTAAAGTATGTCAGCAGAATGTAAGTATGAAATCGATTGCTTTTGAAACAAATGCAGAAGTTTATCACAGAAGTTTTGTCAGTAAATTATTCTATTGTGATTTCATGTATGTTAATAAATAGCTTAGGTGTGTATAAGGAAATGTGCTTTAAAAATATTGTCCCGGTAATCCATCTACTGCAATAAACAAACAGGAAGTACTGTATATATATATACATATCATGATAATACGGAATCAACGTATGTTTATGTCGCATGTCTGCAATGCCATGCGAAAGCCGTTGCATGTACCACTCTTTTTGCATTTATTAATAGATAATATGTTAAGGTTTTTTGTTAAGGACGAAATAATGTCATCATATAATGTAAAATAAACTGGAACATACAAGAAATGCGCCTTGACTAAAAAACCTACGAGTATTATGTAATCTAAACTTGCACGTAATATACTTACAAAAGACGTCTCGACAAAGTAATACAATTATGTCAACCTTAGTTACGTACATACACACAAATATCAACATATATAAAAGCTCCTTAATATCACCTCGAAGTACGTTTTTTGCGATAACATTTATCATGAATTGACCACTTTTTGAAATCGGTTGGTTTAACTTATGATCGACATTTACGTATAGAGGGGAACCCAGTTTGTGTAGTAATACGAAGAACACCTACAGTTTTCAACTGATTCTATTCAAATTGTGTTGTTAAATATCTAATGATGATCAACATGCAACTATTATTCTGGAGAAGTTTTATGAATTTATGGTAGACTTTCAATGTACTGAACATACTCAATTTTTCTTTGCCGTTTACATATTGAAGGGTATTGAGTTTTGAAGTTAAGAACATGCATTGATTTAGACAAACACTATAGGTACTTTTGATTACTTTTTAAAATAAACGTCATCACCATGGATACAGTCCTGTACTACCACTTGCTGCCAGGTGTAGATCGTTGACGGTGCTTTTTTTAGTTAAAACTAAATTAAAATCCTAAGAGGGCTGAAGACCTAAGTACGTTTGGAATTTTTTTTCTTTTCAATAAAGAAACTCTGTTTCTAATTTGAATAAAATTTATCTAGAAACGATATCAATGAAGACTGGCAATCACTTCAATTTTAAAACATTTAAAGGCGAAAACTTGAAACAAGTTTTGCTTCATTTCAGCTGCTTATACAGAATACATGTTTACAAGTTGAGCGGAGTGCACACTCTAACAGTTTGTGTTCAGAGATAAGAATAGTTAAACCAGCAATAAAACCAGGTATGTACAGCAAAATAGCGGTAGTCTTCATGCTTTTCTAAATTAACCTCAAAAACAACGTTTTGCCTTTGTCCAGTCTGAGTAATAACAGATGTAATCAACTATACTTTACAAGACAAGTATATTCTTCGACCCCTTTCTAAATGTTCATGATTAGTGGAATTGTAGTATGAAATGCTTTTGAAATTGATCACCAACAATGGGTCACAGCAGATAAATGTTTGGTGAAGCAAGTCGAACAGCAATGTTCTTTGACCTTAGATCCGTGCTTCGAGTAAACTATAAAAGGCTTTTACAACTAATGATACCAATGAACGATGTTCGGAGAAAAAACAAAATGTATATGCATGTATAAGACCAGAAAAAAGTTGTAAATCAACGTGCACACTTCTCATTAAAACAAACTGCAACGCGTGTGTTTTCTAACAAATAATTAAAAGTGTAAATCTTATAGTTTAATTGCTATTTTCAATCTTTTTTTTATATTTATTTTTCCTTCAACATATATTACATATAATACAGTTCAATTTAAGTTCATGCATTCTTTGATTCTCAGCCTAACACATTGTCACACACGCTATCCTCAATTGTATTTAATATGGGAATTATGTTTCGGTGGTGTAGATATTCACATTTTGCGTTTAGCTCTGTACACGGACACCACATAGGTGCTAGACTTTCAAAATATAAAACATTATATTGCATTTTACACTTTTACATTAAATCTGTTTGCATCTTTTGAATATTATCTACATTTTTCAGTCTTTGGCTATTAATTTTCCTATATTTAGCATCTGCATACATGTTTTTTCCATTTAAAATTAGCTCAGTTTCTAAGAAACTACATGAGTGCTAACCTACCTAATTTGAAAATTCGGATACGTACATTAACTGCAGGATGGTGGGTTGGTGGGGGTTAAAACTGACAAAACTGTGACAAAAATTCCAACTCTGACGAGATGATTAAACTTAATGATTGCATATGTAGCAACCTAAGAACCACTTGTGTTCAAGGTGTGACTCTAGGGTAAAATAGGTTACACATTTGTGGAGTCAAAGCTCAACACAGTAAATGTTATACCCTATAATCGACTTTTTCAAAACTAACTACAATTTCACCTTTTTGGCAGGAAAGATCCTTAGGGAAAGGGGACACCAGACGTGTCCATGAGTATGGACTCAGCCGTCAGGAGCTACTACTTAGATGTAAAAGTATAATAACATTTCATAATACAATTCAAGTACAAAAGAAGCTAAACAATTGAAAGGTTGCATATGTTGCCCAAGTTTGGATTACAGAATTAATTTAGTAAAAGCCCATCCTTGTGTTAAAAAACACCAATGCAATACCCAAGTTTGAATTGCAGAATCAATTTAGTTAGACACATCACTCTTGGCTCAAAAATGGCCAATGCAGTATAGGGATAAAAAAAACAAAAGAAAATACGTTCAAGTCCAATTCATCAATACCGTTGTTCAGTCGGTACAGAAGAGGCATATCATTCTGCAGAATATTGTGTTAGTTTACGTGCCGCAGTTGAAGCTTGGCATAATTAAAATTATAATTATATCGATTACATTTACAGTTCCTAGCTATACAAAATGGTAAGAAACATTTGTTAATTTATATGCGCGTAAACCTTTCAATATATTGTTATTTTTAAAAATGTCTATAATGTCCTTCCAGATACCATAGAAACTCGATTCTTCTTTGGAACTAGCCAGCTCAAGTTCCTCCAGTTAGATCTACAGTGGTACAATGAATCGGACATACGTCCGGGCTTTTCCATACTGACGAACCACATAAAAACGAATGTTGAGAACCAAAATCCTGAAATGATTTTCATACAGAACATTAAAGCAGCAACTTACACGTCACAAGTTAGTAACTTGATACGCCAGTATGGTTATGATGGTTTTTACACGGATTCTCATGATCAACAGGGCACAGCGATGTTTTTCAGAAGATCCTTCTGAGATGCCAATTACGCAGCATGGACATGATGAACTTACTAGAATTTATAAGCAACATTCCCCTTTTCTTCAGGAACACTTTTCTTTATCATTGTGCATCGAAATAACACTTGTAATCATAACACTCAATGACTTATGTTCCGTAAATCCTATGCATTCCTAATTTGTAAACAATGAATGGAATATGGCAGATATTGCCTTGCTGATTATGCATAAACTCTGTATAAAGTATTCGTACTACAGTTTGTATAAAAAAAATGGAAACTATCGCCTACTTTATCAAAAGAAAACACATTAGTTATCATAAGAAGTTTCTTTTCAGAACAATGCAATCTATTTAAATTACGGATGTTTTCCGAGAAAATTAAATATTTTTAAAGTATTTTATGGAGGTTATATGCATAATCATATTACAGCTGTCAGTTTGATGCAATATGATGAAGAAAATTAATACTGAAGACAGGATTATGTTGAACCTTAACAGAGGGTGCAATCTGTATACAGTGCCATATCATGACATCAATTAAGACATATACATTAACCAGACGTGAGGGTATAAGGGATTCACACTACCTTTAGGTGTACATAATGCGCATTCTATATTTTAGTCATATTTTTTGTATTTAAATTGAGAACGAATATCTAAAATTATGCATTTGCAACTATTTGTAATGTTGTCGCATTGACTAAGGGTGTTGGTTTAAACACTGTGTGACCTTTATTTTCATCTTAATTGGTTTCACTTACTAGTAGATTCTCAGTTAGACTAGATAATACCTGCAAGGAAACACGTGTCAAGTACTTAGTACGAATAGTTGAGACACTTTAAAGGTTTTACAAACTTTAACTTAGATAATTTCATGTTCACTATTGAACTCGTGAACCTTTTGGTGTCAGATAAAACAAATGAATTGAATTGTGTGTGTGTGTGTGTGTGTGTGTGTGTGTGTGTGTGTGGCAATTGTGACAACTGTCGTAATTAATTTATGTATTATTATGATTATATTATGTGAACAACTCTTCGTTATGGAGGAAATAAAGATTTATAGATTCACTGTTAGACTTCTTGATCGACTCCGTTTAAAATTAAGGGTTATTTCCACATATTTGAATGTATGTGTGGTTTCTACTTGAAAAGTTCTACACACAAATTAAATGTAGGTAGCTTTTATTTTTTGAGACGTAGATGTAACCTCATTGCTTTCAGTATTGGTTAAATGTTTTGGTCGACTCTTTAAAATATCAAAAGTAGGCCACTTTGACTTTTTGTGACTTTGATAATCTACTGTTTTATTTCACTATGATTCTTGACTAGACGTGTGTAGGGAAGTTATGTCCAGCAGACGTAATTCCGAAGGTAACCGTAGCCCATTAGTATATTGCTTCCGAACACTTTATATACTGACCATTTTCCAGGTGCCATCACTGTGAGTGAGGCATGCCGTCATTAATTCCAGATTTACAACGTTCTGCCAGTTATGTTTGAGTTATGGTCTTAAAGAATACAGTTTCATACTTACCTGTATTCTTAATTGCTGTGTTTAATGGATATGTTTACTCTATATTGAACGTATGTCAGTCAGTTAGTCTGTCTGTTTTTTGATAATATTCAATTCTATATAAATTATAACGTTACCTATGCTGATGAAGACTGGTTTGTCCAAAACACATATCCAGAAGAATATGTTTAAACTTCCTATGTTGACTACGCGCACATTAAAAAAATCGGCAAGACAAATTTTGTATTATTGTTCGGGTGTGGTTTTTGTACATCATAACCATCGTGAATTTGTCCCCTTTCCCCTTCGATTCTGTAGCTTTGATTTACTGAAGTCTTGTCTCTCTTTAAATTCATTTTCTCTATAGTGTCCATAAATGACGGCTGCTTCGAAGTAAGATCGTGAGTTCGGGACGGGGGTATTTCACACAGAGTATTGGCTCTTTCCAATTATGAATATAGTTTTCATTGGAGGCATGTTTCAGATTGCATTTTTGTATACTTAAAAAATTGTTATACTTTTTTATTGTGTACAAGGGGTCATGCAGAAATGTATCGACATAACTGGTTTTAGTTTAAGAAGGACTACACATTGACATCAACTGTAGGTTACTATGATCTAAATAGTATGCTTCCTAACAATTGTTTTAAAGTGTACATTGTTTTAACGCCATTTCAAAGAAACAGTTTATATGTCCCACACTGAAAATCATTATTCTATATTTTGTCTAAAATTCGAGATAAAATAAATTGTTAGCTACATTTGGTAAAAAAATTCATCATAAGACTAAATTGTAGATGTAATACATGTAGTATAATTACTATAGTCTGATTATTGATAGTTTGTTTTGTTCTGCGATCGCTCATATTTAGAACTATTTTTCTATAAAAAAAAGTTAGTTAATCAATATATTGGGGTTTAAACTTTTACCTCTTGACGGATCGTTCTAAATCTTATGATATTGATTAACGCACTAAGCACAAGCTTTCTACCAATTTTCAGCATAATTCGTCATCCCATGATTTTAATAACATTTAGATACCCTTGATAATTATAGAGCCATTTTCAGATATTGTGGACAGCTTTGTTTCTATAGTCTGCTTTCAGGAAGTTCTATGGCCGCCATCATGATACAGTGGGGGATTTGACAAGTCTGTTTATGATACATTTATAGACATAATCCTTATGTCATAGTTTGAATTGCCCCCTTTATTCAATGTTCATAAGTCAATCAGTCGGTGAATTACTCCTTTTACAATACAGAATTCACATATTCAAAAGTCCGTCTGTCTTTGATTATATATATTATATTATATATATACATATATTTCAATAACAAGTAGATTGCGTTCATGAACACAATGGGGGAGGGGGATGGTTACTCCCTTATCGCCTTATCTTTACCGCTGTGCTTTCATGATAATATTGCTTCTTCTATTCCTCTCCTGTTAATGGTTTTCTCCTTTGCTCTTTCGTCACCATAACTGTGACATATTCTTATGATGACACATACTTTTTTTTAAACAGTGAAAATGTTGCCATACACCGGAATGACACGGAAATATCGCAGCGGGTAACGCATGTGTAGCGGGAAACGCTTACCATATCGCGAGCACCTGGTTTCGCTTCTAATGTTTTAATAAAAGTTCGTGATGTTTCCATTTCTAGTTAATGAATGTATATTTGGTAAATTTTTCTGTGTGCGTCCAACGTTTTCCTTTTGTTTGGTAATGTCAATGAACTTACGACTTCAGAATATCGTCTTGGTTTTTCGAAATTTACTTCTTTATTTAAAGTGGGGATATTGAGAAATGACGACGGATAGTGCTGACATTTAGTCTAGAGCTTGCATTTTATGTTTGTGACACATTTACGAAGTTTTGAAGCATTCGAGTAAGAGGTAAAGCTTTGAACGGCAAAACATTTTGACAAATAAGGGGATACAATGTTATATTACAATTATCATTGTGGTCCGTCTTTTGGTTTTATATTGAGGGAATTACGTGCAAAGAGTGTGACATTGTTTTATTATATAAAATGTATTGTTTTAATATATTGTTTTAAATATAAATGTTTATTTGGTACATTTTCCTGTGTGCGTTCAACGTCGACAGTTTTACGGCCTGACTTTTCAATCGTTGTTCTATAAGAATTTGAGAATATTTTTTTAGCACTTGAATATTATTTATCATTTAAGTTGTATCTTTGTATTCATCTCTGTGTGATATTTAGATTTGTTGAATGTGACGAGATTGTGTTCATCCCGTGCTCAGGCGAAACACGTTAACATATTAAGTGGATTTTACAATTAAATGTACATTGCACATTACATTACACATTAAATGTAACAGATGTATCGACAACTTTGATGTTGTGTGGTTTCCTTAATTAAGATAGAACCAAATGAAAGATAATTGCATTTATACATATGTTACATATCTAGACAAATCGTCTTTACCAAGAATCAATATTTCATATATTTTCGTATGTACATGGAATATATAATTACATCAAACTTCAGGGGTTGGTTTATGACAATTATAACAATTCTTTACCTCACATACCAAAATCAGTTTAAAGCTGTGAAGAATATTTTATGGTTGCTGATTAGGGCCACTTTTGCTTTTTCGCTTTTTATTTTTACTAAACTGCCGGCAACAAAGCGAAAAAGCGCCGTTTCTAGTTGCTAATTTGCGTTTTTCAAAATAACGGCACTTTTTCGCCTTTCTGTGTCAATCCTTGCATTCATTGATCTTACTGAACAACTATAGATTTAAACCAGTCCCAAAACGTTTTTCTGTTAATTTTATTTTCCCAAAGTAAACTATGATAATGAATAAGACACCTGCTTGTGGAAAGGTCCTGTATTAAATCGACTTGACTCACGATTTCCAGATTGGTATTAGTATACAACTACTGTTGTTACTCTCTATGAGGTAAACCTTTCCAATTTTGTATTCCCTGAGCAATGAATTATACGGATGTCGTATTGGTTTATGATAACAATTAATGTTGATCAATCTACATCACATTAACTGCAAATGAATCTTGTGATTTATATACTTCAATAAGTAAATTTTAGACACATGTAGTCATTAATAATAGTTATTCACACTCGGACTAACTGTGTAGTTTTCTTATGCATAAATCGCTCCTTGTTACCTGTTACAGGGTTGGTATAGCCTTATTTTTACCCCACTGACCTATTGAACTCTTGTCTGCCAATATCAAACAACAATGATATAAACGCGCATTATTGACATTAATGAATACATGTGCCGTAGTGTAAATATGTCTTTCTACAAAGAAATATCGAGTTTCTAGATACATTTAAATTTTCTTTTATTTGTATTTCTAACTATGCATTGAACATTAAGTTAACATGTGTTTTGTAAGAACCATCACTTCTTGGTAATGGTTGAACAATGGCATAAATAACAGAGTTCCTGACTTTGCTTTTCAGCATTAATTCTATATATGGGTAAGTAGGTAAATTGTTTATTTTCGTGTCATGGGTTTTTTAATTTAATTCTGATGCCTTGCCACACCTGATTGCCCTAGCTTATTGACAGCTAAGAATATAAACCAAGTCTCAAATATATAGCGGATTCCATATCTGGCTCGGATTACAGTTTTACCAAATGTATGACGGATTGTTCCACCTTATTCAACGACATCATCAGAAGAGCGAGTAACGTTGTATGTAAACTTTGCATATATGTGACTGGCCATGATAGTTTGGGCCCAAATGAGGTTTTTCACAAAAATGAGATTTTTCTTGATATTAACAAGGAATCTCTAAAAAGTGTAAATACAAAATTTGGAGTAGATATCTTAAGTGGTTTTTGAGATACAGCCGTTTTAAAACGTTCGTACAGTAACATCATGTACAATGACGTGCCGATCGACATTGATGTAATACGACGTTATTTCGATTTATAAACTTGATTATTTACAAAATATTGAAACCAATATTGTTGAGCCTTTATTTAACCTTTTTCAGAATATTTGATGAAAATTATAAACTCATCAAAGATTTGTTTTCTTAGATTTTAATTATATTTAGTTCAATCGTTTCAAAGTAACCACAGGTTGAAGAAAATGAACAAAAATGTAGTAACTTTTTTTACAATTTATTATTACAAGTAGTACATTGGAAATGGTATTTCAAAAAATCTTTCAAATGTATTCATAAGTTATGACTTTTATATTTTGAAATTATTTCAATGACATTTGTAAGTATATTCTTATATTTTTTTCAGAAAAAATATAAATGATACTTTTAGAGTGGAACAACTTTTTTGAAAATTGCATGCAAAGTAGAATAATGCTGAATATAAGACCAATAAATTGTATACGAAGAAGAAACCACAAAAGTACCAAAGCGTGATTTAATGTGAACGCACATTGAACAAGGCGGGTCCAGGGAAGAGCCCAGTCGGGGAACTAGGGGTTGGGGCCAAAAAATGAATTTCAGCAAGTAATATTTGACTTCTCCGGGTTACTTGTTGCCGTGTCGGGCCTTGTAAAACTTCAAAAAAAGAAAATTCTTATTTCATAACATTTACAACAAACGCCATTGCCATATTATAAACTGTCCTATATTCAGTTCAAACTGATACGAATAAAGAGCAAATTAACAGAACTTGACTCCAGTTCATCAACTTTTGTCCCAACATAACCATTTATACAATTATATCAGTGTAATCTGTTAGCCGATTGAAACATGAATCTGAAAGATTTTTAATTTTTAACTTAGTAACATGTTTCTGCTCTTTTGACTGCATGCCCAACCACCCCCACCCGCCCCCACCTCTCTCTCACAGCAGCTGTGTTTTTACGCAGAGAACGGTACGTCACTAGTTGGTGTTGCCGCTATATACCAGCGCGGTGGCTCTCGCTTCGTGCTGGTAGACTGGTGCTAGAATCCACTTTCGTTGGATCGAATCCCGGTCGGGTCAAAACCTAAGACTTTAAGATTAGGCAATCTTCTCGCTCCCTGCTAAGCGCCCAGCATACCTGGGTAGGAGGTGGACTGGTTGGCTCGATTTCATGATTATGTGACCAAGTAAAGTATCATGTAAATGTGTCTGCGGCGTGATATTTCAGTGAGCCATCACTATAAAGTCGCCATAAGTGCGCACTGTCACAAACAGACACCGTCTCGATATGTCCTAGATACGAGTTAAAGGGACGTAAAAAAAACCAAACAAACAAACATACAGACAGACAAACAAACAAACAAACAAACAAACAAACAACCAACAAACAAACAAACAAATATATAACATTAAAAAGTAAAACTTCAACGTTTCGGATAATAAGCAAACAAGAAAGTAAGTTGTACGTACGAATACAAACAATGCAACCTGAATCATGCCTCCGATAAATGTGATACTTATAAGAGGAAGGAACCAAAACTCTGTGTGAATTACCCC
>JAUMGZ010059915.1:0-18677 GCA_032359645.1 Pododesmus macrochisma | reverse complement strand
AGACCAGACCAGACTAATGAGACCAGACCAAAGAGACCAGACCAGACTAATGAGACCAGACCAAAGAGACCAGACCAGACCAATGAGACCAGACCAAAGAGACCAGACAAGACCAAACCAATGAGACCAGACTAATGAGACCAGACCAATGAGACCATACAAGACCAACGAGACCAGACCAATGAGACCAGACCAAAGAGACTAGACCAGACCAATGAGACCAGACCAGACTAATGAGACCAGACCAGACTAATGAGACCAGACCAAAGAGACCAGACCAAAGAGTCCAGACCAAAGAGTCCAGACCAGACCAAAGAGACCAGACCAGATTAATGAGACCAGACCAGACTAATGCGACCAGACCAAAGAGACCAGACCAATGAGACCAGACCAAAGAGACTAGACCAGACCAATGAGACCAGATTAATGAGACCAGACCAAAAGGACCAGACCAATGAGATCAGACCAGACCAAAAGGACCAGACCAATGAGACCAGACCAGACCATGTTTTAGAGTATGCCCAAATTCATGAATTAAATTCACTCTTTATGAGACGATTTCATCATTTATGTAGCAAGGGCTATGCCCAGCGTTTATTTGAAGAGAAAATATTTACAAAGGCGAAAAAGGCCGGAATGTGATGTTGGTATACTAAAGTTATGTTGATGGTTGAATCTTGAATAATGGAAATTTACAGAGCTTTCACATCATATATAAGTTTAGCGCATTTCACTTCAAGATATTAAGACTTTTCTAAGAATATATATAATTGAGAAAATAAAATTTTAGATAGCATTTTAATTTAAACTTTTCCAATAATATATATCACGCATACTGACACATGGAATGAGGTTAATATGGATGGAATTATAATTTACACTTTATAGTAATGAAGAATGAAAAAACAGCAAACCAAATACCATATTTTACGGTGGAAACGGTGAAAAAGTGAATATTTGATGGAGTACAGATAAAATTCAGGCGGATGACGAAAAACAAGCACATTTTAGGTCGTTAAAATTAATAAATTGTGTATAATAACCTGTCTTGTATGCCAAGGCCACGTACTCGAGAGTAGAATTTAAACAATCCGATATCGGATAACATTTAATTTCAATTTCATTTCCTCACTTAAACGTGGGAGTGCGTGGCGAGACATTCATTAGCATTTGTAGCGCGGTTAACGCGCTTGTTACGCGAGCTATCACCCCAATGACGTTAGCCGTACTCCCCTAACAACATTCTTAATTCAAAGCATGCACTTTTTAGCTGAAAAGTGATTTTTCATTATTTTGAAAAAGATCTCTTATCAAATGATCTACGTCACAATAAGATTCCTTGAAGTTTTCTCCTCTGGCGCATTTCACGGTGCCACTCATCTTCTAATGTAATTGTGCCGTTGGAACACGCAGATCTGAGAATTACAAGGAATAACCGAAATACTTTGAATATATATCATTTATCTTTTACAAACACCTATTTGTAAATACAAATATTTAAAAAAGAAATAGTTAATTGGTATTTCTAGTGATATTGGTAGGGTTAATTGGTTCAAGGCAGTTCTACAATGTTAATCAATGTTACATAAATATACGTTTATACATATATTTAGCCTAATTTACATTGAATTAAACTTCATGGTCAGCCAGCGTGGGTCCTTTCTGCGTACACATTAAACTTCATGGTCAGCCAGCGTGGATCTATCTGCGTTTTTCGTTGAATTGTTAAATACAGAACACACACGGAAATAACAAATATCTGATATACAAAGCAGCCAACAGCCAAATCAAGGTTTATTACTGCATTCCGTTACTTATAGTTGACCCATTGCCGCACTCTTTTAGGTATAACAACACTGCGCAGCACAGATGCAGTACCATTCTTTAATGGCCTCTTAGCCATGAACTACTAGCCATAGACTGATGCGTGTAATAATAGTATGTCTTCGATGCGTTAAAGTCTATCAAGGCTTGCGTAACAATTTCTAATTTTGTGACTATAGGCTATGGAATTTATGGAAAACCTTCTCGAAATCGGTGTTTAGCGAGATAAATTGTACGTTTTTCTAAAAATTAATTAGACATGGCAGAGGTACAATGAAAAAGAAGTAATTTACAAACATCCTACAGGAAAATTGATATCTTACATAACTTGCTCTTTGAATTCATCAGTAATAAAAATAAACAACCGCGCTCAAAAATTGGCACGAGGCCCTTTCATAAATAATCATTTGCCAAGAAAGTAAAAGATTTACGCGGCGATTTTTTTTCAATAAAATATTTACGCCGCGGTTTTTTTTCAATAAAAGATTTACGCGGCGATTTTTTCAATAAAATATTTGAACTCGCGTTCACAATGTGACACCTCCTATCACTTACAGGGGTACGGTGTATTGAGGCGTTTGTAATGTGATATCTATTACTTAATACAGTTTAACTTCAGTCGGTTCTGATGTGTATTGAAGCTCTCTAACCCTGACACGACAGTAAAAAGATCTTATCGCGGTGTGAGTTATGTCATTCCGTCGTAAATTAGCGTCCATATCACCTCTCAAAACTCATCACTACACAATACATAACGTTTTATACTTAAATGCTAATTGTCTCAGGTTATAGAAAATATTGACTGTTCATTAAATCAAATTTGGGCGGAATGATTGCATAAATTATTTCAAAATATACGTGTAACTGTAATTTTATAATGAAATAAAATATAATCAAACCTGTAACTTTAAAGAGGACGTACCGTGTTCTTTTGGGTGAGCCGGTACCTGTATGAATACCTGCATAAATTTAATGAATGAATTTTCACATAACAAGACCTTTCCTGTGTGCTTACCTCGACCTTCGTACTCGGTAACCGTTGCAAAACATGAATATGTTTGTTATTCGTTCCTTGGGGATAATATGTTGAAAGATCTGATAAGAAAGATGTGTCTCCGATCCTTGATTCATTGTGATGCACCGATGCTTGGAATTATTTTACTGTACTAAGTGCTCTTATAAGAATGTATTCACTCCCCCGTACTTCAACCATATTCAATCTTTCTGAAATTATACCCCCTTTTCTGATATTAGACGCGCTTGATTTTGATAGTACGAGACATGATCCTTAATACCCTTTATTTCTAATTTAGTTGAGTAATCAAGTATAAGTTAATTTGGAGTCAGTATAAAATATACTGGTATAACGCCGTGTCTTACATCTGTTGCATAATATTTCATTGATGACTCGCTTCTACTCATCCTACAAGAACACGTGCACTTATCAAGACTTTCCTGTCTAGTAGCGACCTAAAAACGACAACAGCAGCAACATCCCAACACTTCATATCGTTTCTTAAGTCAAACGTACAATGTTTGATCGTGGTTTGAAACCATTCAGCGCATTGTAGAACATATTATGACGGTGCTCGGTTGTAATAGTATAGAATAAGTTCGATTTAAAATGCTCATTTACTAAACTATCAATTCACACTGATTCAATGTCCAACTTATTCACATTGTTCTGACACTGAGCCAACCAGGATCTGATCTGTCTTTTCAAACGTTGATAGTGATATGATGAAGTCACTAGACTACTATCTTAAACAATTTGGCTGTGCTACCCGTGGATTTCAAACCTTCGACCTTCCAAAATTAAGGGTGACTTTCAACCCCTAAACTACGACACCGATACAGATTTGTATAGAATCTGTTGAAATGAAAACTTATACCAAGTCAGAAGTTCATTCATGTTTCATAATAAATATACACATATGAAAATGTCATAGCAAAACGCTTTGTCATGATGATTGGAGCGATGTATTTCTGAGATATGTAAATGCAAGATGAAAGGAGACTCCGAACTGTAGAACAAGGCATGGGATAGTAAAACGCAGGATGAAAGGAGACTCCGAACTGTTAAACAAGGCAGACGGAGTCGTCTCCAATATAATTATAGTATCTGTGAAAAGTGTTGATACACATGGTACGCGAATATCTCACTAGAAATCAAACGCATAGCTTCCATGTCGTTAACACGAGTATCAATGTCTGTAATTTACGCAAGATAATAACCTCCCATATTATAATGATAATAAATTACCCACTAAGCATGAAATTGTGTCTATCAGAGGTTGTGTGTGTGAAAAAAATAGTAAAAGGTTTACCGCGGAAATAGTACCGCCGACATAAAATCACTTTATAAGTCGCCAATGGGGCATAGACGTTAAATTATTGATCTTGTTAGGCTAAGCCCAAACATGTACTGGTTTCTTGTCTCTTAAAAGAGCATACATGCTATTTTCTTGTCACCAGGAAAGCATGTATTAACTACAGTTAAACTTAAAGAATTGTGCAACGTTGAAATTGAGTTTTCAGGAGAATACTTCAATCAATGCACTCTTATAAAATTAATATTATTCACTTGTTTATGCTCACTTAAGTATAAAGATACTAAGGAACAAACAAGGTCGTTCCAAAGGCCGATAATTATTTTCTGACTTTTCAGATATCTAGCGACACCTTGCGGGATGAAAATAGTAATGGGCAATGACTCTGACTTAAAGACCTAACAATACTGCATTCAATTCGCTATCCTTTCTTTAAGAAATCTAAATAATTAACCAAACATTTTTCACGTTGGCCTAGTTATGTCTTTAATTTACTACGACAGTCGTGTGGACAATCTTTAAGTATCAATAGTCTCAGAGTTGTAATGATGAATACCAAGCAAGACAAGGGCGCCTACTTTTCCTATCTTCCTACGTGGGAGAGTTCTCCCAGGACATTGTGTCGTCACTGTCGTGTTTTAGTCAAATTATACAATTTATTTATACGGATATACCATGCACATGACATTGTTTGTGTAGAAAGATGTATATGTGTTTTCTATCTATATCCACAAGAGTATAAGATTGACGCATGGTTCTCAGGCCATAACTTTTTTTTTTTTGTCTGCAACGTAGTAAAAATTAATAACACCATGATTTAGGTATTTAACTGCGACGATGTAAAGTTATGAAAATACGGATATACAAAACACGCAGGCGAATAAATACAAAGTATTCATAATCAAAACTTATGATAAAATAACAAAATAAATTAAATTAAAAAAGGTGTCGTTGGTTGAACTATCACAATTCCAAAGGACAACAAATACACATAGTAAATAAACCATATTTTCTGACTAAGAACGGCCTTTTACACGCAGCTAAGATGAAAAACGACAAGGTCAAGACGCGTTTTATGTTAGCTGTGGCAATTTAAAACCGATATTTGAAAGAGAGTTACAGTTCTAAGGAAGACAGTTCCGATCGAAATGCTGATATTTGTTCTTGAAAGAGTACTTTAAAATTCAGATATTCAGTGTAGTTCTATATAATTATTTACAAACATCCGAAACTGGTATACACATGTCATCATATTCTCCAACATCCTACCAAGTTTCTTTGAAACTCCTTCGTCCGTCTAGGAGGAATTCTTGTGACAAGCTTTAACTCTCAGAACGCCATTTTTAAAATACATTTTTCATTCATTGATAAGAAACGAAGAGTTATTTTCCGAAAAGTAAATTGGACATTTCTATTGACTTAAAGACGTTTCGCATTTGTCATCCCAAATAAAACGCGCGGACTACTCGAGATCACAGTAATATTCTAAAACATCGAAAGAGACTCGAATAAATAAACCCCAGTTCCGATTTGTTGTAAATTATGTGACGTTTTGAATATCATTTTTTACAAAGAAGGTATTTATTACCGTTCCTGTGTGGTTTAATATAACTATGATCATTGGTGTGGAATAGATACTCTTACAAAACAATATGATAACGCGTGCCGGTGGGTCAGATAAATCACATAAGTGTTGAGGTTCTTTGAAGGGGTTCGGGTGCCGGTTGGATTCATTTTAAATGAAAAAGCACCTTCTCAACAAAGTAGTAGTTCTTTTACGTGAGCGGAGACCTTATAAATATTGTTGTTGAAATTTGGAATTTTTTTAAGAATTAGTTTGAAGTCATTTTGTTTGTAGTTGTCTAGCCTATCCCTTTCCGTAACCTCAGATTGTTCTAAATTTGAAACCATCGGAAGAAAAGAAAGAATCGGTGAATTTTTTCCGGTTCACGGTTACTCTCCTCAATTATCGTCGCCCATCTCGCCCCACATAGCCGACAAAAGAATAAATTGTATTATTATATTCTAAGGTAAATTACGCGCATTTTATCTGTACAATTTCATTTTAATAATGCTTTATAGTATACACTGGAAAGAGATAGCTTTATTAACTCGGAGTTCTATTTAGCATTTGAATAACACAAAGATATGAAGATATTATTTACCAAACAATGGGGAATGGTTTGACCGTGGCAATTTCCCTCTGTAAATCATGGCTTGTAAGCTGCATGGCGTCGATTTTGAGCGTAACTAACAAGCATGAGCATAAATCTAAGAGAAAATGAAAGCAAGAGCAACAGAAATTACCTAAAACTTCTTATCATACATATATACTATTTCTTGATTTTAAATTTTATACAGATATACATGAACATTATTATTCCCACACGGAATATGCAAATGAAGGTTTTATTGTTAAATTTTGTTTATAGCTATTTTGCACTTTATCAAAGACGAACAAATTTATGTGATTTTTTTCACACAAAATTCTTTTTTTCAAACGTTGTTTTATATGGAACTGTAAGACAACCTCCCAAGAACTCAGGAGATACAAGATACTCGCTGTCACTGTAATATCAGGATACATATCAAAACTATGAATCTAATACATATTGATCAAAATGATTAAATTAAAACGAACAATGTACGGTGAATAAAAATTCCTATTTAAAGTTATTTTCTTTTATGCAGTCGTAGGTCCGTTACCGGGTTCCAATAGCGAAATATGACGATGGTGAATTTGAAAATTTCCTTTCTTTTGATGCACATTTTTTCAAGCATTTCAATTGACGTATTTAAAATATATTTCTAGAATGATTTTTAACCCCTACGAAGAAATATTCAATTAATAACATTAATTTTAAATTAGTTTCAATTTTTCTAAATCTTGAGATTTTATCGGAAAGAACTATAAACATACAATTTGAATTTTTTTTTCATTGATATAATAAGTGTGACCAACGTCACTGTATGAATTTACTATTCATGAAGATGTTTTCGAATTTTTTCTTTATATCGTTAATGAGATTTTATATCAATTTTAACGGTTTAACAATTGACATTCTAGAGTTTCGTTAATATCAGAACGCCTCCGTCGTGGTTACACGTTTCACGGCAATATAAATACTATACTTGTTGTTAAAAATAAAAGGGACAAGGGACACAGTGAGAATGTATCATAACAGGGACAAGGGACACAGCGAGAATGTATCATAACAGGGACAAAGGACACAGCGAGAATGTATCATAGAAGGGACAAGGGACACAGCGAGAATGTATCATAGCAGGGACAAAGGACAAAGCGAGAATGTACCATAAAAGGGACAAGGAACACAGCGAGATTGTATCATAACAGGGACAAGGGACACAGTGAGAATGTACCATAACAGGGACAAGGGACACAGCGAGAATGTATCATAACAGGGACAAGGGACACAGTGAGATTGTATCTTAACAGGGACAAGGGACACAGCCAGAATGTATCATAACAGGGACAAGGGATACAGCGAGATTGTATCATAACAGGGACAAGGGACACAGTGAGAATGTATCATAACAGGGACAAGGGATACAGCGAGAATGTATCATAACAGGGACAAGGGACACAGTGAGAATGTATCATAACAGGGACAAGGGATACAGTGAGATTGTATCATAACAGGGACAAGGGATACAGCGAGATTGTATCATAACAGGGACAAGGGACACAGCGAGAATGTATCATAACAGGGTCAAGGGACACAGCGAGAATGTATCATAACAGGGACAAGGGATACAGCGAGATTGTATCATAACAGGGACAAAGGAACACAGCGAGAATGTATCATAACAGGGACAAAGGATACAGCGAGATTGTATCATAACAGGGACAAGGGACACAGCGAGAATGTATCATAACAGGGACAAGGGACACAGCGAGAATGTATCATAACAGGGACAAGGGACACAGCGAGAATGTGTCAAAGCAGGAACAACTTCTTGATTTGTATCGTTTTCTACAGTTGATTTCGTTAGAAAAAAAATGAAGTGTGACTTGTCAAGCACTTAAACCTAGTACGACTCGTCATAAGAGTAATTAATTATTTATTTTTAATATGACATTTAATTGAAGTTTTTTTTCCCCAAAAAATCAAACATTTGACTGTTTTCTTGAGACTATGACGAGATAAGTTGATATTTTCTTGTTATTTTTAGTCTGTTTCTCTCCGTATACAATTAACTGACTGTCTCTTACGGCGTTTCGTTTGACATATGCGCGTCTTTTAATTTTAAAGCAGGTATTTCTAAATAGGTAAAATGATCATCTTAAACATCATCAGATCCAAGGCATGATCGTGTATCGGCACCCCCGCGTTATGTATAACTCGTTTTATCTCCTTGCTTACATACATATGAGAGAACTCGTGAAATACTTTAGTCTGTAATGCCTTTCTAACAAACCCAGCACGTCAACGTCAATAGGATCTTAGTCTGTCACTCGGTCTCATATAAGGACGGCCGATTGATGTTATCAAACAGTTAGTGCACAAATCTGCCGACAGGGCGCGCCCCTGAGACCAGCAGACGAGAAAATGTTCACACCTGTCGTCATCCTAATGGAGTCACGTGATTTGTAAATGTCTGCTTTCACTTTCCTTAATAATAAAATGATTACCCTATTATAGTTTTATCGATGTCTTCGATAAACGATGTCTGCTCTTGTTGTGTAATAAACCTTTACTCGTAGTCTAGCCCCCTCGACTGTTAAGTTCTCAGGGCGCTATAAGTCCCTCCAAGTCCGTCGGTCGGACGGACTCGTGTCCCAAACTTCACGAGATTTCCACTATCAATCAATCGAGCATGATCCCTTTGAAAGACAATAATATTACTGTATTATCTGTGTAAGGCATCGCTATGGAGCAAATCACATACTTCGACGATCGTAAAACACTTATAACGATCCCCGTACAATGCGAGGGATTAATTTTATGCACTCCGTTCATATGAAACAAGTCGCTAAATACTTAAATTTTTTAATTATCAACAGACGAGATCGACTTTGGCGACAGAAAATAAACATTTATGACCAAGCTTATGTTATTGAATGGCATGTAAACCTTCTTGGTTTTTTATATCTTGTTTTCACAATCTTGTTTTCACTAATAACGCAAAGTCACAGTACCAAGTGACCGTTTTTTGTATGATGGGTATTCCTTGTGTACGATTTCCAGCATAATTAGCTTTATTGCACCAATGAATATGGAGGTTTGTGAGAGTGGCGGACTATTCGCCTTGTCGGCTGTATAGATTATCAGAGATTAAGTTTTCTTACACAAGTGTAAGTTCAAAGTAAAGAGAAATATATTATTGTACTCAATGTACGGCGTATTTGATAGACTGTAACAATTGACAAGAGAGAGAGAGAGAGAGAGAGAAAGAGAGAGAGAGAGAGAGAGAGAGAGAGAGAGAGAGAGCTATACAATGATATTTCGACATCTGATAAACACAGTGAGCTAATAACATTCGGAGAGAAGGGTAGAGATAGAGAGGTAGGCTTAAGGCTTATTTGTTGGGATTTAACATCCATACATTCTTAAAGATACGATAATCATATCCTTTATCAAGGATGTAAATATAGAGCAAAGTGGTAGGTCTTCTTCCTACTTTAATTTTTCTCCTTTCATTGAATAAAATAGCAACTCGGTATCTATAACATACATGGAGGAAGTGTGAAATATTAACGCGTTAAATTTCGCTATCAAGATGAAAATATATTTAAAATTTAATCTTGATAATGTTTGTATTTGAAAATGGTTAACGCCTATGTCTGCATTGTTATCGCACATGTGAACTAAATGCTGTGCTTAATGTCAAAACAAACATTAACGTAATCACTGCATTGGAAAGTACGAAAGTATTGTTTCGTAAAATTCCCGATAACGGCCATATCGCGCGGATCTGCACGAAGTCGGGAGCAGGTTTACGATGTTGATGATTTAACGATATGATATGTTACAAACTTCTGTGACAAACTGGTGACAAGTTTATGATGTTTTATCAAATTAACCAATATTTATCTGTAAATGCCATGTCGAGATTCAGAACAAACGATAGTGGAGTTGCTATATAGATCAAATACGGATGCGGGCAGTTTAGTGCAAAGTAATCAGTGGAATTTAGTACAACCAAATTCTACCTAAGTTTTCTTGTATCCAAAGCAGTTTGAAGTCATAAAACTGAAAATCACACGATTAAAATGTAAATTCCCTTTATCATCTTCGATAGTATAACTAACATAATTAAGGCGAATCAAAGAAATAACTATGGCGTATCCGGGGGGAATCTGAATAGAAAAAAGTGCATATGCTTTTTTCTTAATTAAAAAACACACGAATCATGGCTTCGTTCTCTTTACTTTAGAATACTCCCCTAACGGAAAGAAGAAGTTAGAACAATTGCACATATTTATTTTTAAAAATCGGTAGAATTCTCTACAATCCGGATTTCCTCCTAACCGGATATTTGCTTGGTTCGAATTGGATCCGGTTTGGAGAGGGTCCACTGTACTTTTGATCATGGTAATAGCATTGTTTTGAATACGTCACAGTTTGGGGCTTGTTTATGTTACTTATCAATTTAAAAATGTATTCTTATTCTAAAAATAATCATTTAAGTGTAAAGAATTTCATTAGTCCGGGGTAATAATTGTGTACACATCTTTAAGAACCAAGATGACGCTATAAATATTTGACTGTTTATTTGCTTGTAAATTGTCTAATGATGTATACGGTCTTCATCCTCACTGAATCACATTTAAATAACGAAAAAACCTACATAGAGTATCTACAACTCTAGAATTACTAAATAAAATCATATTTACTTTACACGAGTCAAATGTGCCCAAAAGTGAACGTTTAAAACAAATTGTTAAACCAGAACTGAAGACGAAGAAAACCATTCCCAAATCATGAATGGCCCACGTAAATATTTTATATAATTTAATGAAACCTTAGTTTTGGACTGGACGGTATACCCCGACCACCCAGAGTTGAATAAAGACTGGTGTGTACTCACGCCATGACAGTGACACAGCCCAACCGCAAACTAAAGTAAGTTTAGTTAAAGTAAATATTTTAAGGCTTGAAATATCTCACCTTTTTGTTTAATACTCGATACAACACATAATTGGAATGTAACACCTATGATGTACTTTTGATATTTAAAGAATATGGTTGACACTCGCACACGACCACCACGATAGTAGGCGGGGGACAATTGATGGACGAAATGACAGTAAAAGAAATATAATTTTTTTATTTATTTACGTGGGGTTCATCGAGTCCGTGTTTACATTTCCTGAGTAGTGTATTGGGTGTGGGGTATTTTAATGTCATCCCAGGGTTTGTTTTGTATCGGAAAATAAAAGTGTGAAGTTAAAAAAACAAACTATTTTGATTCACTTCCTTGATATTAGTAGTATATATACTTATAGGTTACATTGAATAAACACTGCGGTGTATTTGCATAAACACACCTTCAAAACCCACGTGGCGAATTGAGTACTGGATTTAGGATTTCTAACAGACAATTACAATCTAGTTCTTGTTAAAAGTCTTTCTTTCATCATTCTAAAATAAACAATACGATGGATACATTGAAATAGACTTGAACATAATAAACTGACTATAATAAATTGACTGAAAGAAAGTTAACGGTTACTAAAATCTCTTAATTATTGTGTTTGCTTTGCATACGATATGTTCCGAGTTTAACTAACATATCGTTCAACTTGCGATTGAAAGGAGACTTAAAAATTAGCAATCTTGTCTGACTTTTAAAAGAAAACAAAATGTAAAAAGATTTTTGTCGACATAAGTCAAGCTTGTATATGTTTGCAATAGCAGGGGCCAAAAATAAGTAATAGTACTTGTTCACACAAGGACTATTTTCTAACATTTCAAATTTCTGTAACATTATGCCAAATGCATGGTATTACTTAACTTTTATATGGTCTCCAACATTTACTCAACATTAATCAAGTTACGTTTTTTTTACATTGTGTAAATGTCGACTTAGCGTTGTGTATAGAATAGCTCCAGACATTTGTGACTAGTAACCATTAAGACTTTCAGGATAAGTTTTTAAGGTGTTCTGCAGTTGTCCATGTCTCTGCGATTGCGTTTGGTGGTTTCGGGTCTAGACAATGCAACAGAACTTGCTAAATTGCATTTGTAACATCAACTATATACTTAATTCGAAATTTTCTTCCAGTTTGTGCATACGGACAAGAGTAAAATCCAATCAAATATGTCCGTTAAGGGAGATAAATCTTCAAAAAATTCAATCATTGTCAAGTTCTCTCGTCGTTTAACTGGACTCACATTTTGAAGGTTTACAATTATTTCAAGAAAAATAACAAGACTTATGAATAATCGATTGACGCATATGCATGCCAGTCTGTTAAGAATTGGACAATGCGAACGTATTATCTAATCTAGAGAATCATTGTATTAATACGGCAATTCTTGTGCTTTCAGAATCAGCATGCGAACTGCAAAACAGAAGATATGAGAACGGAGAAACGTTTAGTCCTGTCTTAGGCCTTGGGGTCTCAAGTTGTGTCAACTGCACGTGTGTTGAGGTAGGCTTTAGTCTTATACCAATTGTCTCCCCTTATGCAAATCATTCAAGTGGTAGAGCGTTCGCTTCGTGCTGGTAGGCCGTTATTAGAATCCCAAGCAGAGGTTCGAATCACGGCCGCGTCAAAACAATAAGACGTTAAAATTAGACAATTTTCTCGCTCCCTGCTAAGCGATCAGCATTTATGGTAGGAGAAGAACTGGTTGGCTCGGTGTCACGATAATGTTACCAAGTGAAGTATTATGTTATTGTGTATATATATGCGGCGTGATATTTCAGTGAGACATCACTATATATAAAGTCTCCATAAGAGCACACTGTTACAATCAGACACCGTCTCGATATGACATATGCATGGATTGAAGGGACGTTAAACACAAATAAAACAAAACAAACAGCATTCTAAGTAAGGGAGCTAAATTTGTCAAGAAAAATCTTCGTTCAATATACTTAAGTTATTTCTAAACGGCGACTATTCATATAGATACGCAGTTACACATTAAGTTAAAATTGTGGTTGTGTTAGATCTTTGTATCATCAATGATAATTCATTTTTCATTTAGGTAAAATTAGTTATATACGGGGGCGGTACAGAAACAGACATTTATCTTAAAATACGCATGCAGTCGTAATCAATTATCATTAAACATCTTTAAAAAGTATTACTCAAACTTGCTTATCAATTGTTTATTTCCTGATATGTACTGTTTACCGCCCACGATACGAATATATAAATTGGTACAGATTTTTTTGTAGACTTACTTAAATCTATCAATATCAAAATTCGCTCATTTCTCATGTAAACTTGATTATAAATTAACAAGTATGTTACGACCTTTTTGCACGATGGTGCATGATGCGACAGTGAGGTATGAACTGTGTATATATAAATATAAAGATTAGTACTTATCAATGTGTAATATTTATTGTAAAGCGCCTTTGATGATGTAATATCCTAACCGCGCTATATCAAATATATCATATGTATTTGTACATGGTCCTATCCGGATTCCATAATTATGTGCTGGTCTTATTTCTTATTCGTAACACTTTTTCATGGTACTTTTCTGTAGATACAATTTTTAACGGTTGATTAAAAAAAATTGCAGTTTTTATAAAGAAAAAAATGCACAACAATGGTATAAGGTGGTATTTCTAGTATTACTACAAACTGAGGTACAACTATAGTTTTGACAACCTCATTAACCATTATTTAACATCGTGTCTTTTTGTGTTACTGATCAACGCGCTTGTTGTGTCATATTTCATAGGAGGAATCCCTTTGATCGGGTTTTAAATATTTACATTCAATGAACGACCTTAATTGTTCAGGGCATGTCACAGAGCTCTCTTTTTTTATGGCGTCCTGATTAAGATTTTTTCTCTTTTTTTTGACCAGACTGAAATCCAGTGTACTAAACTAGTATGTCCTACGCCAAAATGTAGAGAACCAACAGTGGTCCCAGAAGTGTGTTGTCCTTTCTGTACAGGTAAGAACACATCTACTTTTTCAACACAAATGGCAGTAAATGATAGTTGTCGACATTTATTTTATTGCTCACCACTAGATGGCGGTATGATGTACCATATCAAACCTGATTGGTTCATTCAATTTGTATCTCTAATTGCAATCAATCATAAGCGGAACGCCGCCTGGCGTAGAAAAAAAATTGCACTGGGAGAGAGCCAGTCATCAAGCCTGAATATCTTTACTACATGTACTATTAAGATTCTTTTCATTTCAATGCATTTTGAATTTTAAATTATAGAGTTTACAATTCATAATAAAATATCATTTTATAATTTTACAATTCTTGTATAACAAATTGAAAACGCTTAGAGATTTACACTCTTAAACACTAACATAGATCAATGTTAATGATCTTTGGTATTGGCGGAAGAGAGTTCAATGGGTCAGTGGAGTTTATCAGTATTGAAAAGGGTAGGGAGAAAAGGATTTAACACAAAACAAACATAAAATGTACAGTTATTAGACACGTTGCAGTGGCATGAACGAGTAATTCTTATTAAAATCTAAAATACTTTCTTTTTAAAAAGTTATTTGACTTTTGTCTGTCATTGATTTTTATGTTTACACATAGATAAGGAATTATATAAGAAGTAGTCAGTAGTTTATATAAATACGAGTTCGGCTTGCTTTAATTGTTTTATGTTTTCTTAGTGCAACTTAAAGTGTACATCTATTGTGATCCATCAAATCAAACATAATAAATTGGTGATAAGTTAATTCATACAGTGGGGATATGTTACTACAGAACGTATACCAAAATACGTTCCATATATTTTAAGTCAATTCAAAGTCATTCTCTTCTGCCAATATTAAGGAACAATCCTTTGTCAATTTATCTATATTCTAAAACCATATACACAATATATACATTTTATATATCAATATATATACTCAGTATATATCAAACGTTTTGCATACAAGAGTAGATCATTTGGGTAAGAGTAGCACACTGTTTTCACGTAGATTTTGCCAACCTTCCTCCTACAGTCGAAACTGACGAGGGACCCGTCACAGAGAATAGTGGGAGGCAATGCGTACAAGATGGACGGAATTATTCGGACGGAGAGGTGTTCACCACCAATAAAACTGGTATTCAACGTATGACGTCAAATCAGTGCGTAAACTGTGTGTGCACGGTAAGTGCAAATAATATCTATACAAATAATGGAAGCTTATTATGAATTCCGTGAAGTTGTACTTTATACCAAGATAATTCGAAATTATGTCATTAATAAGCCCAAATATAACTTCACTCATGTAGTAACTAGAGTTGTGTGTGCAAATTTAAAGGAAATTAAACAAGCCCCTATGTCCGCGGCGCAAGTTAAGTGAGAAGATTTAGAGTAGGTTTAACCACACTATTGGGTTCGTTCATGGAACGCTCTGAATCGTTTTGGGTACTAGCTGACTTTAAATATTTTTATGATATATTTTAGTTTTGTTTTCTCGTATTGTGACATATGACGGTGTATTCCAAGGTCGGCATGTCGTTCCTCTCAGTCTGTCTCAGTGCCTTACGTTTTTACGATTTCATAGACTTGGTGTTTTCATAGTCATGGTGTTTTCAAAATAAAGAGATGTAGTGACATTCAATGCACCAATGCGATGTTAAACCTTATTAAAAAAGTAAAAATAGAAATTATGAATTCAGTCGTGATTTATTTCCGGCTACTTCATATTGTTCTGAGAGTTGAGGACACATGTTTCCGAGAATTCATAACCTGCATAGGACGATGATTCAAATTCTAAAAATTGTAGTTTATATTCTAAGTATGTGACGCTTGATTGAATCTATTTGTCTTTCAATTGATCCATGTTCATAGACGTGTGTATTTACTATCATGTATCACTATGAATCATACAGTATATGGTTTATAGCACTGCAACGTTTTCCAAGTAGAAAATCATTCACGGCCTATCTGTCGGAACATCTCTTTTATGGCTCATTTGGGCATAGTTTAACTTCATTGTATTATTTCTGGACGAACAGTTAATTGATATTTAGGATATTTCACGTGAATACCAAACGCTCAACGTTGCTACACATGTTTTATTTAAAGAGCCAATTTCTTTGAAATATTCCGTGATTTTAACCAGTTTATGATAGAATGATGAAAACAAAAAGAAATAAATAGTTTCAACGAGATCTGAAATCTAACAAATGAGGAGGAAAATAAGATAAAGAACATAATATCAAAAGAATTCAATAAGCTATGTCAAAATGAATACATGGTATGAATATGACTGTACAATCGATGGTTTACCATTGTGCGTAATGCATGTTCTCTTTTCAATATAATTTCTTAAAATTTACGTAATATATATATATACTTTGTCAAACAACAATCACAAAATGGTCAACAAAGACAAAAACGAGACATACAAGTAAAACACGAATTTTTTATTTCAGTACTCAGCCAAATAAGTACCTGGCAAATGGCAACTGAAAAACAGCTGTTTTGCGATCCGTGTGATTGATACCTGCCAGCAATTTCAATTCTCTTGTTTTAAAAAGTATACCTTCATTCAAAAGTCCCAGGTTAAAAAAAAAAATAAGTTGTCAACGCAGCCCATGGAGTTTGTAGTATTCACTATATTGCATTCTCACACATTGTTGTACTTACAAGACTATATATTAAACATGTTTGCATTATCACAGAGAGGAACCGTGTTATGCCATTTAAAGACTTGTGACATTCCAAGTACCTGTCAAAAGTTTGTAAATTCTAGTGACAGTTGCTGCAAAACATGTGCAGGTAAATTAATAGTGTTTTTATTTCTTATAAGACGTTATTTAGTTTAGCTTGTACTTTCCCGTTAGTAAATGTATTATATTGTAAGTAGTAAGTCGAGCATAAGGGCATTTCTTCACTAGTATTGTTAAAGATGGATAAATATTTTCTACGATTTATTTAATGTATGCATGCATTAGGTATGGCAAAATAAAAAAAAAGTTGCATGTGTTTAGATAGTTACTGACGCTTTATCAGCTCTTCAATAGTGACATAGGTTGTTAACAAATGACAACTTTATGTCATGTTGAAAAAACTTGTCAATTTAGAAATAGCTTTGATATCAGTTACGTTTTTATGTGTTTTGATGTGCATGCTGTCGAATGTAACAAGCGAGGTTTTTTGTTTTAAAGTTGATTCAAATATAAAATTTGAGATATTTTTCCAAGGACTAATTTTGTCCATATTTAATTTCATCTTGCCCTATAGAAAAATGTATATGTACTTATATTCTGAATCACTTCAAAGTTTTAATGTATACTAATAAAAATTTACGAATCGATTATTTTTTCACGGAAAATTAAAACAAAATGGCCATGCCATCAAGTTTATGTATTAGCGTAAATTTACATTTGCAGATAACCCTAACCCCTCGCTTGATACAGTTGTTGAGGCCGAAAACGGTAAGAATACGAAATGAATTATATAGATAAACCATTATTTACTATTCGATATATATTAAATGCTCCGACGTTGGCATGTTTTGTAAATTTCCCACCTAATTTAGTTTTAGATTTTAGTTTATGAAATCAATTGTATTAGTCTTTCTATACAGAATACAGAATTATATAGAATTAGCCAAGTGAAACTGTAAGAAAGGATATTAACATCAAGACGTATATAAATATATATGGTATATAGAATTAGCCAAGTGAAACTGTAAGAAAGGATATTAACATCAAGACGTATATAAATATATATGGTAAAATAACACAATTTCATTGATAATCCAAATGTACAAGAATCGCTTCATAACTGTTGTCATCTTTAAAAAATGTTTTCAGATTAAAACGGAGAATGATCCAGATATTTAATGGTAACACTCCAATAATATTTTTTTTTCTAAATTGTTCTACACAGATTGCATGGACACGCAAGGTGTTAGCCACATAAATGGGTCAGAATGGCGTCCAGCAGTTTCCAATTGTATCACATGCTCGTGTTTGGTAATTATTTTCGGTTTTTATATGCCCATCATCGACTGGTATATTTGCCTCCCCTTTTCGTCAGCGCAGGAAACTTCTGCTTACATGTAGAACTTTTACCTATTTTTAAGAGAAATAAACACTTGCGGAAAAGTCGAAAAAATAAAAACACGAATCTGAAGACATCAGACTACAAACACAGGCAAACCGAGAGGAAAACTACAAACAAATATAAATACAAACAAATAATAAACACAAAAGGAAAGAATACAAACTTTTATATATAAAATTGAAGCGAAACAAGGAGAGTGAGCGTTTCCTGCTACAAAATGTGTCGCCCACCGTGACGACATTGCTCTTGAATTAGTATACAGTGTAGCTTAGTTTAAATTGACAAACCCACCGTGACGACATTACTCCTGAATTAGTATACAGT
>JAUMGZ010059914.1:0-31696 GCA_032359645.1 Pododesmus macrochisma | reverse complement strand
GTAGGGTATTTAGATTTGCTCAATTGATGGTTTTAAATAGAGCAAAGTGTGATGATTAAAAAGAATTAACACACTTGATCAGTGAAAAAATCTTTGAATGCATCAATTTTATGATTTGTTATCATTTATAAACAGGGACCACACACTATAGAATTGACATTAGATCTTAATCTTACTTCCAGAGAGTCTTCAAGGATTGTGACAAAGATAGAAGTGGTAAATTAAGCAGTTATGAGTTGAGATCTGCTCTACGTGCAAGTGGTAAGTGCCATACACCAGTTAAACCTGCTCTAGTGAACACCTTTATATCGCGACCGCCTTCTCATAGTGACCAATTTTAAGCAGTCTTTTGTAGTTCACTATTATATGCTTTATTCCTATACAATAAAAACTATCATGGTAGTCATGACTACCACCCATCTGTAACCAGTGACCACTTAATATTGGTCCCATTGCCAATCAACATCTCCATATATTGACCCAGAGTAGCTAATTAACTTGATAAACAAATTATTTCCCGACTCCTATAAGTTCTAGAAAATGGAAGCTTTGGGATGTTGAACATAGGTGGTTGTTATATATGCCTATTCAATGGCTATGGTTGATTGTTATTCCAAACTAGTGTGGTAGCCTAGTCAGTAGAGCATTAGCTTCCTGCTGGTTGACTAGTACTAGAGTCACATGTACAGGTGGGGGTTAAAATCCCTTTCGCGTCAAAACCTAAGACATTAAAATTAGGCAATTTTCTTGCTACCTGCTAAGTGCTCAGCATTTCTTGGTAGGATAGAGACTGGTTGGCTCGGTGTCAAGATAATGTGACTGAGTATGGTTTTACATCAACAGACCTGTTTACATCTACAGATTGTCCGTGGTTTGTACAGATTTTGCTCGAAAATTACGCAATACGGATGTGTACTTGTGTTCTACGGATGACGTTAATAACAGCTATAAAAAAATATTAACAAAAACAATAAAGTGTTGTGGTACATGCCTCAGTTTTAAAAAATTCTCCTTGAAATCAGGAAAGGAACTCAGTAGAAGTTGTGATACTTAAAACTCTGACGCAAACGTAAGAACAAAAAAGTCAATTTGATAAATAACCTTGACCTCTAACTTTACCAGTAGTAATAAATGGAATGTGTAATGTGGATAAATAACCTTGACCTCTAACTTTACCAGTAGTAATAAATGTAATGTGGATAAATAATCTTGACCTCTAACTTTACCAGTAGTTATAAATGGAATGTGTAATGTGGATAAATAACCTTGACCTCTAACTTCACCAGTAGTAATAAATGGAATGTGTAATATGGATAAATAATCTGTAAAATGTTGACATTTAATTACAGGTTCCTTTGTTATGCCTATTGTTTTCATGATTTCTTTGAAAACAAATTTGAATGATACTAATATAAGCTGCTTAACTGTGCTTTATTTGACAGGATTTGCCTTGAGTAACTGTACTTTGAGTTCCCTAGTAATGAGATACAGTGACAAGGAAGGACAGATAGAATTTGGAGACTTCATTGTGTGTGCTATCCGTCTGAAGACGATGATAAGTATGATGACTTTTTATCTTGTCCTCATAAGAGATGTGTGTATAATTATATTTATACATAAACAAACATCTTTTGGTCTAACGTCGCTGTATCCAAATTGGGACAGTTTTACCACATATTCATTTGTATTTCTAGCATACAAAAATTCATAGGCAATTTTTATTTGTTTTTGACAAAGAGTGCCCTTCTGCTGTTGTTCTGTCTAAGTGGTATAATTAAATGCTGTTGTACATGTGTCTAAAAATAGGCCTTTATAAAGATGATTAAGGTAACGTCTGTATTTTAGCAGGTGTGTGGACCCAAATTGGGACCCAATTGCATTTGAACACATTATTTTTAAAAGACACCAGTAAAAATAGAAATCTGTTGTATATATTTCTTAAATACTGAATATAAGTGATACTTGGTTTTGTTAAGAGATTGATCTTTTATCATTTGTGATATATTTTGGTGTTTGAATATGTAGTATATAACGCAGGTTGTCGCATAGTGCATAAATAATGCCATATTAGGAATTTGTCAACATGCCCACTTTAAACTATTCTTGTAGAAAGAATAAAAGACATACAAATATAAATATACATCTACATAATAGCAAACATACATATGTTGAATATACGGACAAAACTATCCAATTTATGTCAGCATCAATTGTTTCTATAAACTTTTCTTACAAGTGTCCCTATATGGGTACTGTACCAATCTGGGTACGATGTTAGGGTTTATTGCTATGTAGTGAAAAGACATATAGTTAGTGGATAGTTAAGAGATCCTGACATACTGGACTCATTCTGTATCTGCTATACTGTAGGAGATCCTGACATACTGGACTCATTCTGTATCTGCTTTACTGTAGGAGATAATTAAGCAAGCCTTTTTAAGTCACATGACTGTAGTCTACTTAATATGATTAAATGTTATAATCTGTATTTGGTTTATGCTTGTACATAAAATATGACATCTACTAAATTTGACCACAAAATCAATAAATCACATTGATTAAGAATGAGCACAAAGCTGTGAAATGCAGGATGGCAAACATTTCTGAGGCATAAGATACTGGAAATACGAATTACATTTAAAAAATATATATATATATAAATTGACATGTTTCGACCACTACGCATATATATATAAAGTTGAGAGAATTATATATTGAACAATAGCTTTTTCGGGAGCACTTTATAATACATGTTTATATATATATATATATATTGATATATGTATGTTGCCTTTAACATATAGAGACTAATTGAATTTTAAATCTGAATTTGGTATGTTTACAGCATCTTTCAACGGCAACAAAGATCCTAATGGACGGGCAACATTTTCAGTTGATGATGTAAGTTTGAATTATTTTGTAGCTTTGTTTTTTTACCAAAAAAACATCAAAATAAGTTTTGGTTTAATTGATTTAAATATACAAATATGTAAGAATTGAATTCTAAATAGTAAGATGTTTTTACTCATTTAAACAAACATAATTATAATCATTGTAACACATTGAAATTGTTATAGTCTGCTTGCATGAGTATTTCTTTTCATGTTCTGTATAATTCTATAGTCTGCTGACATGAGTCATTCTTTTCATGTTCTGTATAATTCTACAGTCTGCTGACATGAGTAATTCTTATCGTGTTCTGTATAATTCTACAGTCTGCTGACATGAGTAATTCTTTTCGTGTTCTGTATAATTCTATAGTCTGCTGACATGAGTGTTTCTTTTCATGTTCTGTATAATTCTTTAGTCTGCTGACATGAGTATTTCTTTTCATGTTCTGTATAATTCTACAGTCTGCTGACATGAGTATTTCTTTTCATGTTCTGTATAATTCTATAGTCTGCTGACATGAGTATTTCTTTTCATGTTCTGTATAATTCTACAGTCTGCTTGCATGAGTATTACTTTTCATGTTCTGTATAATTCTATAGTCTGCTGACATGAGTATTTCTTTTCATGTTCTGTATAATTCTACTTTCTATTTTACAGTTCGTCCAGACAACCATGTATGCCTAAGATGCCAACAGAAACTTTACTTTGCAAAGAACAGACAACTCTGTCAGTACTCTGATGGTACACTATTGGACTTATATTGTCTCACTCTGAAACAAATCATCTTCTTCAGACATAAAAACTGCTGCTCAGCTATATAAGTTCTCATGATTTACACTCCAGAAGATATCTTGCCATCTACAACTGTTGAGAAAGATGTAATACAGTTTTTGACAGATTGTTCTGTTGAACAAAAGTCAAGCGTTTTATACTACAGCCATTGTTTTCACTTATATTTTGCTTCTTATTTAAAGTCTGTATGACTTGATTTATTTTATGTTGATACTCAGTATGTGTAACCTGTACTATAACTTGTGAATATTATGTGTTTTCAAATTAAATATTGAAATTATTAATAGATTTTAGTACGAGTTTTAACCTCGATGAACAAGTATATTTAATCCTATAATTAAGACATGGCTTATACAAATTGTTGATTGTCATGTAATCCTTGAAGTTTTAATCTGAATTTAATAACAAAATGAAAGTTAAGTTAAAAGAATCTCCAGGTGTTGATATATAATTTGTACATCATTTGTACTGCACTATTGCTTTACATATTTTTGTGTGATTTTTTGTAAATTTGCATTTTATGTTTAGAATTTTGACTTGCTTTTTCATTTTATTGATGGAGTGATTAAATCTCAGCTGATAAAGAATTAAGACTTTTCTCAATAGACAGTGCTATAACAAACCCTTGGATTGTCATGTCTCCACTGAATGCTTCTACAGCTGTACATAGAGATGTATGATGCATGATGCTTATAAGTTCAAGGTGTTCCATAAATTTGTTAGTTAAATATTTTAATACATAGAAAAGCTGATAGAGAAAGTATGTTTTCTTTTTAAGAGTTACATCATGTCAAGGATGGGAATTAAGAATTAAAATCTTGTTCAAGTTTTAAAAGTTGATATTATTATAACATAAGATGAATGTTATGGACAGTGCACATATATACCAATATATACCTCACTATTAAGGATACTACAAGCCTTGCAGTGTATTTGTGTATCTGTGTTTTTTGTTGTACTGTTTTCATTTATATAGTAGTTGCAATATTTACATAGTGTGTGCATTATTTCTATCATTCTAACAGTTTTCATATACTTTCTTACCTAATCATATTTTTATACCATGTTTATTCAAATACTTTTATATGTTTACACCAGCTACAATGTATATACAGTAATATTTGATTCTTCTATGAAGACTATACTTAGTATAGATATATGAAAGGCTGTGTCCAATTATTTATCGTCCAAAATGGAACCAAAAAATCCAATCAGTGAAGGTTTACATTGCTCAAATTTAAAGATTTCACAAAAATGTTACACCATGTTTTACAGGACAATAATCTTCATCTTTATATTTCTTTCATTCTGAAAAAAAACTTGTATTGAAGAATCAGCTATATGATTTATTAATTTTGATACTGGTATATTCATTTAACAAGATTTTATTTATCTATAATTATGTGAAACATTGCATATTAAGCTTTATAAGATTTATATGAATCAAGTTTCATTGTTGACTTCAACTTGTGCCTATACATTAGTAATGCCATTTACAACAAGTCTTGTGTTCTCTGGATTGTTGGTAAATTGATATATTTTCATGGTTTTTTAATTGAATTTGAATTAAATGCTGTTGACATCATTATTAGAACATTGCCTTAATTCATTATACTGTTAATGATATAAGTATAAATCAAGGTTTGATGTTGTGTATAATGTCTGTTCTACTGTTTAGTCTTGGTAATAAGTCCTAGAATTTTTGTAAACAAGTTGGATTTTTAAATTGACAAGCATCAAAATAAGAATACTTTCATAAGTGCACTAAACGTTTATTTCTAAATATTACATTGTATTGTCGTAGGCTTTCTCTCTGTTTTGGTTTAATGGTGAAAGAAGAAATATCTTGCACCAATTATAATTAAACATGTATGATAATCTCCAGCATGATGCTAGGGGTACTGGTTACTCCCAATACAGTGTATCACAGTCTGTAAAACTGGACTACATTTTTAATAACATTTTTTATTTGCAATCTGCATGTTTTGATATTATTAAGAACTTTATCATATTAAATAAGGACATTTGACACTCATTGACAAACATCCAACTGAAAAATCAAGTCAATGAAACAAGATTACAGTAATTGATTTGTCAATGAAACATGATAACAGTAATTGATTTGTCACTGCTTTGATTTTGTCTTTATATTTCATGTTTTAAATCATTTTATCTGACATAATGTATCATCAACTTTGTATCATTGACTCTGTGAAAGAGTTCTCAAGTTGACAATATGACACTAAAATCATAATATCTGTTGTAGGTGTTTGTAGTCTTACAGACTAAATCAGGCAACCTATTGTTTACTGTAGCTGTATGTTTGTATGGTGGTCAGATTTCTTATAATAAATACATGTATAAACTTAGTTGACAAAGGTATCATATATACTTTAATTGCTTCCTTAGCTACCCATTTATAAGTATATTGTAATGATAACATTATTTATTAATATATATACTGCCCTCTTGTTGTATATGATTTTATAAGCTTAATTATCAGTGCCTTTATTTGGCCAAGTATTGGGCTCTTTTAGACATTAATATCTATATAGATTTAATAAATTCTTGATACCTAAATGGTATTCTGTTGTGGTTTGTTTAGACTATTGTCCAAGTCAAAAAGTGTTAAAATTTATAAATAATAGCGATTGGCTATGTGTTTAACTTGAAAAGTCAACCATGATTCAGTGTACTGAGTATTCAAATATAACTTGCCAAGTCTCCCTATTTAAGAGGGAGACACTTGTTTTCTGACTTCATATCTTCAGTGATCTAATTTCAAGTCAAATTAATACATTGCATGAAGCAACAGAAAGTATGTCATTTTAGACTTATATTTGCCAAAAAAGGTGCATTGTAAGTACCTTTTAGACATTTTTAGATATCTTCCCATGAAAATTTGGCTTGTGTATATTCTGTTGTTAGTTCAACAGAATTTTCCTTGGGTAATCTATTCTGATCATTCTTTGTTACTCTGTTATCTGTTAATGATGTGCTTCTTGCCACACCTCCAAAACCATCATAGATGGTGTCACAGAACCTTCATATATTATATCTTGAGGACTTGCAGTTTGTCTTAATTTGTATTGGTTAGATTTCCAGGATGGCTGCAATTGTGACCATTTTGAACATCTTATTGCCTCCAGATTGGTTATATTAAGTGCCACAAACATGAGACTTTTGCGGTTAGACTTGGTTAATCTTGGAGCTGTTCCTGCTATGAACTAAATGAAACCACAAAATTATTTAAGTTTTAAAGGGTTTTTTTATTGAGAAAAATTCAATATTTTCTGAATTTTTCCTAGGTTAAAGAAGATTGAAACTTGACACCGGTAATGGATTTCACATGATTTTAAAATGTTCTTGAAGGAAATTCTTGTTCGCCAGATGTTTCCAAAACCACCCTGTCAGCCATTTCTTAAATCTAAAAATATTTCTATCTCATGAACCAAACAAGTTTTGCAATTCTTATTTTCATAGAAATAGTTTTTTTTCCATTAAAAAAGTTAGGGACATGAAATTATTTTATATTAAATTTTTAATCGCGCACTTCTTGAACTGTAGTTACGTTATGGTATTTACTTACACAACTATTAAATTCTTGTATATTAATAATACCACCAATACACTGAAGGACATTTATGATCAGCAATGACAATATTTCCAAAAATGCTCAGCTGCAAAAAGTTCTAGGTTAAATCAAAACATCTTTGAAAATCATTTCTTGGTGAAGAGCCTTGACTTATTGTTCATTGAACTGCATAATTAACAGTGATGGGTAATGTTATCACCTTTTACAGTCATGCAGAATCAGGGTGGTTCAAGGTGTTCTTTTGGAGTCAAATACATTTTAACCAAATATGACTGGAACTATGGATGGTCCTACAACATCAGGCTCCGCGGTTTGGTTTTTTTGAATGGACGCGTGGAAACAAACCCCGGAGTCTGGTGTTATAGGACTAGAACTAGGGATTCAGATTTGCTCATATTTTTGGTCTTAACGGTTCTATGTGGTGCACGGACATGGGACAATCAAGTTTTCCCAATGCCCGAATCTGGAGTCAAAATGGTTTATGCGATATAAAGGTAAAATAACCAATGCCAGTATAGGTTTTTGCAACCAGGTGGACTTGAGACACAAGTGGTGTTCAAATACCCACATGATTCTAATCTAAAAATGTGAAAACTTGAGACAAAATCCTCACACGGTATTTTCATGAATTTGTTTATTGAAATATAACGTCATGCTATGAAGTCTACATACATACATACAATTGTTGCTCTATTTGGAATGTATAACGTTGTAAGGCTCATCTTTTTTGATTGATTTTTACATATACAGCAGATTTCTGGGTATCATCATCAATCCGCCATGTTGGGGTACACCCTGATGTTCATAGAAGGTATATTGTTAAATATAGGTTGTAATTAAACACACAATTAGCCATCTTTATATAGTATCTTATCACTTCCCGTCACAAAACTTGTACTGGGTGTGGCAATCTTGGAATTTACCGTAAAATGACGGACGTTTGTCCACACGATAGATTGATCGTGGGAGTATATATAGTTCATGGACGTCTTCAGTAAGATGACAATGTGTGAGTACACGTACCAATCATTAACAGTAAACCTTGCTCTCTTCCGTGGTTCATGCACAACTTTAATCATAATTGACGATGTATTCCATAATTTGTTAATAATTCATCCTTGTTAGCTCAGTATGTCAATGTTCGACATGACAACGACTGGACCAATTAAGGACTTTATAATGTACATATTTATAGCAGTCATTAGATCGTTATATCGTTTAATTGTTCACGTGAAATTATCGTGGGAGGGATTTTCAAGTTCATAGGATTTTGTCACGACATATAACTAATTGTACCACGTGAACATATTCATTCTATTTTCAAGACATGAACTACACATAGTATATATTCATTAATGTGTATTACACACTAACATACAAACAATCAAACAGATAAACAAACAAACAAAAAGGAAAGATAACAAAAGAAACTGTCAGTTTGACATCAGCCATATTTCTAAAAAATTATAACAGTTACAAGAAATCAGACAAATTAATTGTATCGCTATTGACTGATAAAAGATGGTCAACTACATAGTGATATTAAACGCACGTAAAACTACATAGTGGTGTTAAACGCACGTACATGAGATATTGATCAACCTTCCCCAGATTGAAAATTGTGCGAAAACAAAACACAAACATGAATGCAGAGGAAGAGGCAAGATTCTCGCCAGGAGTAAAATAAATCTACGTTTTTCTGCTACCTTTTTTGGAAAAATTATCACGGGCCTGATTTACTACGATATGAAAACTGATGGATATAGATCTTACTTGATTTATACCAGTACCTGTCTATAAATGACAATGTTTCCCGTTATTATTGAATATTTCATCATTATATACTTTATCGATACTCTAATTTATCATAATGATGTCACTAAGATGTTTCAAACGTGAAGCTCTAAGATTGGCTTAACCACACCTTGCTGCTGAAGACACATTTGGGGTTTATGCATTCTTTGAAATTCCAACTGAATAGTTATTGTTCCTCTGTCGAAATATACGTGACACTGGTATTTCCTTTTTCAACTACCTTAGACACTTTTCATTTTTAATAATGGATTAATGTTGATTCATGTTGGTGAAGACAACGGTCTATATCGCCGATGTGTCGGCATTAATCTGATATACTGTGTAAACACTTTGATGTCTTGTCCTCGCGTTAATGATTGGACGATAGGGAGAGATTACGGATTCTGATTGGTGTATAACAAGGACATATTTTATACATCTACATCAAAACATGACATAATATGTTTAACCGTTGATAAAGGGACGCCGGGGATGTGCTATATTTATAGTGCGTTCTTTTTTAATTGAATTGAATTAAAACACAACAATGGAAAGTTAAGTTAGGTTTTTAAAGAAACACAGGAATGGTTCTTGTTTTATTTCCGTACAACAAACTTAACATGACATTTTTTTTAATGTAGTAAACATTTAGTAAATGGCGATGGGTGATAAACAGGGCGGTAGCCTGCGGGGGGTGATCTTTCGCCATTATTTCTTATTTTCAATGAAAAAATTCTCAGTAAATAGTATAAGAAAAAGTCTGAGCTTATGTGTTTTGCTCCCCCTTCCACCCCGGGCGGTATTTTCCCAGGCTACGACCCTGATAAAGTTACCGTGTCATCTTGACGTCAGTGTTGAGAACTTCTATAGACACCACTGACGTCATACTGGATACAATTATTTATAAATCATATAGATTTAGCATCTAAAGTTTAAGCCTACTTTCCATTCGTTAGAAATTCAAATTGAACAGCAATACACAAAAGCTACCTTGAAAACCGCACGAATGGCAAAAATATATTTGTTATCATCAATGTTTCGCCAAAAAATCTTCCAGAACTACTTTCTATTAGACCTTGTAGGTCACAAATTCGTACGAATGTATTGCATTTAAAAATCTGTTTTCTGAATATGAACATCTATATACATTGTAGTACTTTTAACAAAACTATTCCAACGTCAACAAATTATTTTTCAGCTACCGTAATAAGAGTACTGTGGGGTATTGGGCCTGACCCGGACGCTCCCTCCTCGGACCTACCTCGAGGTACCGGTGCCGCGTGAATAACGATCTCCTCTAACTGTTCTTGTGTTAAACTAAACGGCGACAGTTCGTTATCGGACATTTGTCTACGCAAAATCTTTTGATGTCTCGTCCTCGCGTTCATGATTGGGCGATAGGGAGAGATAACGGATTCTGATTGGTGAATAACAGGCAACTCTTGAAGGACAATCATTGGTTGATGAAGTTGCGAGTCTGATGCTGAACTAGGCAGACAACTGTTAGTGTACGATGTCGTAAATGGCGGCACGGGATCACTCGCCTCGAATTGAACAGTGTCTTCTTCATTTCTATGTCTGCTCTCTTTATTCTCTATATTTGGCAACTCTTCAAGTTTTCTGCTTATTTCGTCTGTCTTTGTTTTGTCAGGCGCCTTCTTATCAATTTCTTTTTCAAGTGTAGCTTTCTTGTAAAATTTGTCTGCAATTAAAAAATAGTTATTAATAAAAAATAAACCGATAATGTTCAACATTTCATGATCTCAAAACCAGTTCGTGCTTTAACTAATAAAACGTCTTTCGAAATACTAGTACTAGTAATTTTTGCTATGCTCTTACTGTAGTTTTTGACCATGACTATGCTGTTAGCACCGTTTAAAGCGTTTACATGCCAATGACGTTGGCGTTAATTTGACTAGTTCCTGTAACTCTTAGCACCGTTAAAAGCGTTTACATAACTATGATGTTACATGTAGCACAGTTTATGGCGTTAATTTGACTAGTTCATATAACTCTTAGCAGCGATAAAAGTGTTAACTTGACTATACTCTTAACCTTTGATCATGACTATGATGTTAGTACCGTTTAATGACGTAATTTCACTTTTTCGTCTACCTCTAATACCCCTATCTCACCATCGCAGGATCGCTCGCGGTGTGAGAACCGCACGGGACCGTGTAGACACCACCGACGCTCCGCCACCAACCGCCACAAACCGTACGCACCACGAGGCACCGTGAGGCACCGTGGGAAGCTGCAAAATTAGCAAACACGTTCAATTTTTCCGTTTAGTGACGTTTATTTGACTTGTTCATCTAGCTTTAAGTACCGTTAAATGACGTTCGTTTTACTTGTTCATTTAGCTCTAAGTACCGTTTAAAAGACGTATATTTGACTTTTCCATCTAGCTCTTAGTACCGTTTAGTGACGTATATTTGACTTTTCCATCAAGCTCTAAGTACCGTTTAGTGACGTATATTTGACTTGTACCGTTTAATGACGTTCATTCGACTTTTCCATCTAGCTCTAAGTACCGTTTAATGACGTTCATTCGACTTGTTCATCTAGCTCTAAGTACCGTTTAATGGCGTATACTTGGCTTGTTCATTTAGCTCTAAGTACCGTTTAATGACGTTCATTCGACTTTTTCATCTAGCTCTAAGTACCGTTTAGTGACGTATATTTGACTTTTCCATCTAGCTCTAAGTACCGTTTAATGACGTAAATTTGACTTTTCCATCAAGCTCTAAGTACCGTTTAGTGACGTATATTTGACTTTTCCATCTAGCTCTAAGTACCGTTTAAAAGACGTATATAATTGACTTTTCCATCAAGCTCTAAGTACCGTTTAGTGACGTATATTTGACTTTTCCATCTAGCTCTAAGTACCATTTAATGACATATATTTGACTTTTCCATCAAGCTCTAAGTACCGTTTAGTGACGTATATTTGACTTTTCCATCAAGCTCTAAGTACCGTTTAATGACGTTCATTCGACTTGTTCATCTAGCTCTTTAGTACCGTTTAATGACGTTCATTCGACTTGTTCATCTAGCTCTAAGTACCGTTTAATGACGTATACTTGGCTTGTTCATCTAGCTCTAAGTACCGTTTAATGACGTATATTTGACTTGTTCATCTAGCTGTAAGTACCGTTTAATGACGTATATTTGACTTTTCCATCAAGCTCTAAGTACCGTTTAGTGACGTATATTTGCCTTTTTTTATCTAGCTCAAAGTACCGTTTAATGACGTTCATTCGACTTGTTCATCTAGCTCTAAGTACCGTTTAATGACGTTCATTCGACTTGTTCATCTAGCTCTAAGTACCGTTTAATGACGTTTATTTGACTTGTTCGTCTAGCTCTAAGTACCGTTTTAATCTGACTAGTTCCTGTAGTATATACTATCTCCAATTAAATAGGCGATATCACTCATTCATTCCGAATATGTGATACATATATCAAGGAATTGGTAAATGTCGCCTATTGAATGAATGCTACAGAATCACCATTTAAAATTAGTCATCTTTTTACTTTTCGTCCCATATGATGATATCACAGACCCGAATGTGATTTAAAGTAAATCTGCGCACCATAAGGAACATTAAAGTATTAAATTAAAAGCACACTGTAAAAATACAAGAGGTCAGAGTTCAAGGATATTTGGTTAAACAGCTTAGAGCCGTTCCTCGAGCTGTTATTGCTGTTTTTGTTTTCTTCCATTCACTTTGACGGAATCATTATATTTTCTAGTTCCGTTTTAAGACTTCGATTGTGCTTTGTGTAATTTTAAATGTGTAGCTTGTTTAACATCACCTGATAACGTTATAAATGATGCTCCCCACACGATACTCCAGATCCAGCCCAACAGGAAAAGGAATGCCGTCACAAACTGAAGCAGGGCCACCCACGAGTTGACCATCAATACCTTCCGTACTGAACAGTCCCTGGGACACTTCTGTGCGCAACATACCACTGATAACCCGGATATAAAAGTTCCTGCAGGTAAAATACACTTAATTATTAAACAAATGGAATGTCACTGCAAGTACAGTATAGTTAATTATTGATTTCTGCAAATACAATACACTTGAATAATAAAACAATATATAGAGTGTACCGATCCCACTATATGAAGCTAGGTGCGCAGCATAAAAACAAAGCATGGTTATTGTAAAACTTCAATAGTTAACATTGATTCTATAAACAAGAGACTCAATAGACTTTGTGTATTCACCAAACGTTATTTATACTGATACAACGGCTCACCGAAAAATAAGTTTTACCTAACATAATTAGCTTACATTTTACTGTAAATCTAACTACATGAGTAGAAAATAATATAACTGTAATTAATGGGGCAGATAAGGTGTGGTAATATAAGTAGCACATTGAGTGATATATATGGCTAAGTTGAAACAAAAACTGTCTTTCTATTCGAGGTTTAAGCTCGTCATATCTATCATACACAAGAGCACATGGTTGGAGATTTAACACTATAGTCACAATGATCCATATGAATTCCTGATTTCTCAGCGATTTTTTTTATTGAAAATCAGGGATGTAATGTTTATGCTACAAGCAAATCTTGACTGAGTGTATGATATAAATCAGATGACGCGCAATGATAAATCACACATCAAACGATCCTACACTCCTCAATATATTCCAATTATATAGCTGTCAATCGACACTTCTAAAGGGGAGGTAATCATTTCTCTAATCCCCGGGACCGGTCATCACCCCTAATCACATCTTATTGGTACGGATAGGTATTAGTGGTGGAATCCGTTTAACCCAGTTGATACGATGCCATGTCTGTGATTGAAGAAAATAAATGGAGGAACGGAGTCATCACAGCTCATGTACTCCGACACGTGGGTTGTTTATTAAGCAAACGTGGTTATTGTATTCCTATTATATATAGAGGTATATTGGGCATTCACATCCAGTTTGTTTCAAAGTGTGTATGTTGAACAGTTATACAGCCGTATGCCCAAACTTCCTATTTTTAATTTGCTTCAAGGATACTGTCAAAACCTTTTAAGGTTAGCCCAAATTAGTATATAACTTTAATTGCATAGTTCCATTATATTATTCCAGATCCATCATCCCATTTGAACAAACGTGAACCATCGTGTCTTAAAGATGCTAAATTAAAATTATTAAAAGCAATGAATATTTCTGTTCATGCTAATTTTTTTTGTCACATTAACAAAGGTCTATGTTCAACTTTGAACTCTTGTTATGGCCTATTTTTTGTGATCCAAGAGTCACAATTCGAAGAAATTCTGGTCATAAGATTGTCATACTTATGGCCACACCAATGTATGCTACTTACACTTCACAGAAAGATGCTCGAAATCTCATCGTCTATGATTATCTTTTTTAGACTTTAACAGTTTTGGTCCTACGATAACACTGAGGAAATTTTGACAGAATATTTTGTCCCAGGATGTTACCGTTAAAGGAATGACACTTATGTATATTAGCTCATATCAAATGTTTTACGTCATTTTTTTATAAGTTATGTCCCTTTTTACTTCCGGTATCACAAGTTGAACCAAAGAGGATGCTGCAATGACTCAGGATATCAACTTTCTATAGTGATACTAGAAATAAAATATCAAAGACCAGTAATTTTCTTTTCATAAAGATAAAAATGTTGACACATAAACTCTTGATAACTTTGTTTTTCCTATAATGAAGGTGTTTGTTTGTTTGTTTGTTTGTTTGCTTGTTTTAGTATCACCACAATCTTCCAGTGATATCGCGATAAAAGACCCAAGGAGAATAACCAATTAACAGGAGAGAAAATGAAGCTGTCACGCGAACTACAAAGTAGAGTAATACGGATAAGAAGTAAGAGAATAAATCCATGCTAGAACGTTACTTCCTACTCTTCTCAAACTTTACCTTATTATAAGCCCCGAAGAATTCCTATTTGAACAACTCCCTATGGATGTTATATATAAACTTTTAAAGCTTTGACAGTTATATAGTTCACAAGAAGTGGTCTGAAGTCATATTTTTATATACAACTATAATCAGTCTGATTTAAGAATCCGCAGAGTCGCACGATGACACACAACTTGATTCTCTGTGTCATAAGTGAGCTTTCTAAGGTTTCCAACGTGTCGGCGTTTGGGAACATTCTCTCTAGCGCACACGAGTTTTCCTTGAACCTTATCTCAAAATTTGTAGCGATATCTGAAAGATTCTTAATGTGACATTAAACAATACTTAACAAATTCATGAACAAACACTCAATTGTACATTCATTGCGTATAGTTTTGTGGTGAGGTTTTCTGAATGCTGTGCCTTTTCTGCGTATGGTTTCGCTCATTGTAGTGCATTTGATGTGATTTGATATTTTGCAACAATATTACCAACAGCTGATAACAATATGTGTGAGACATAAATATTTTTAAAGCAACCCAGACTTATTGGACAATTTGCATTTCATTGGTAGTTTAACAATGTTTTATTACACTTATCAGTATAATATGTTATGTAACAGATGCATATGTCATTTTCATACATATAAAAAGATATATATGTATATTGCCCACAGAACTTCATCTCTTGACTAATAATCCTGTCAATCTGAGAGAATTGAAATCTGATCTACAGTAGAAGATTAGACAGATGGCGGCTTGATTTCCCTACAATATATGATCATTGTGACAAAATGAGTTTGAATATCATATGAAAAGAATTAGTCAATGTAGGAATTGCTATAAAATGTCTATGATTGAGTTATTCCAATGCCACTCGGAAAACATTTGTATTTTATTTATCTCTATTTAAAGTTATAATTTCATTGTTTCACAGACGAAGCAGAATGAACACACAGAGAGGATAACCGGATTCTTGGGTAGACTTTGTAACTGATTTGTTTGTTGGTTATTGTTGATTTGTGAAGTTAAGGGTATTTCCTTGCTTTTGCTCATTTATTTTTTAAAATATAAAGAATGGTGAATTAAGGAGTTTAAATGTTTGGATGCCTACCGTTACCTTTTAGCCCCATGTTATGCCATTCAATGGTAGAATGAACCGCATCTTAATCAGAAGGACTGGCGACCGAAGAAAACACCAGCATATATCTTAATCAGAAGGACTGACGACCAAGGAAAACACCAACACATATCTTAATCTGACGACCAAGGAAAGATCAACAAACATCTTAATCAGAAGGACTGACGAACAAGGAAAACACCAACACACATCTTAATCTGATGACCAAGGAAACATCAACAAACATCTTAATCAGAAGGACTGACGAACAAGGAAAACACCAACACACATCTTAATCTGACGACCAAGGAAACATCAACAAACATCTTAATCAGAAGGACTGACGACCAAGGAAAACACCAACACATATCTTAATCTGACGACCAAGGAAACATCAACAAACATCTTAATCAGAAGGACTGACGAACAAGGAAAACACCAACACACATCTTAATCAGAAGGACTGACGACCAAGGAAACCACCAACACATATCATTCAATCACATGCACGAATAAAACATAAAATTACATAACACAATATTCGAGGTCAGCTATAAAGGAATTCAGAAAGGTGGAACAGTATAGTACAGACAAGGCTGGCATATCCTTCAGCGGGAAAGCTGACTTTGTGGTACCGTGTACGGAGATTTTTAAAAGATTCCAACATCGTTTGAGAAGAATGTGCGGTTTAATCATCACATGGATTGATCAGCTTCCCCTTTATGTCCCTAGCGATTCAATTCATGATTGCCATTTTCTGACCTTCACCGTTCTCTTGTATATTGTTAGTTGTAGTATTACTAAGCATATAAGTCAATGCAACGTATAACCCTATCGTAAGATGTAAAACAACAACAACACCAACAAGAAATGGTTCCTTGGAATCTGACGCCTTGGGAAGTATTGTGATACTTGGTTAAAGTACGACACAACCACTTTACTAAAATTTGAAATGTCTTGAGTGTGCAGTTGTTTGTTTGTTTTTTTTCTTTAAATATTTCAGCTTACTGTGATTTAGGTATTAGTAATCCATAACCCTTTACGAGAAGACAATTTCGCACCATTAAGACTCCCCTCTATAAACAATGTACAATTGTACACATCCATTTAAAGAGGAATTTCAGGTCAATACTCGTTTGATTAGTTCACATGGTTCTTTCTTGTTTTTCACTGACACTTTTTCTTCGTTTTATCTGATCTTGCCGAGATTCAGGTGTTGGCAAATTTTAAACACACCAAACCTCTGATGTAAAGAGTCAGCCTCGTATTTTACAATTACATGTAAAATTGGTTACAAAATCACAAATTGTAGATGGTTTTTTGTACATTTATACTTTCTAAAAATGTACGTGTATAAAAAGCAAAAATGTGCATACATGTGCGCTGTGTACATATGCAAATTTTGTGCACTTTATATAAAATTCACAGCTACAGCTATTGTTCATTTTCCTACTTTTGAATAATCATTTTTTTCTAACCGAAAACACCAACTTAGAAACCTATTGATCAAATCCAGTTATTTGAAAGTAAATATGAAACAGATTTACAACTGTAGATTTCAGAACATGTCTCTGAAAAGTCTAGATTCAAGAAACATGATTATTTGGAGCTTGCAATGTTTTTGTAATTCGGAATTAGGATAATGACCGTACAAAAGTCATAGTACTTCCTAGTCTTTTTTAATGGACACTTCGTGTCCCGCACACTAATAACGCTTTTTGTTAACATGTTAAAATGTTCTTGTTTCATTAATATAGTTAACAGTTTGTTTTTTACGTGTATTTGTTTTAAATAAACCATAGAAAATTACGATAAAATGTAAATAGTATTTCATTTATGAATTAAGAAATGGATGTATACAGCACAAGTATTTATGAAACTCCTTATCATTTTGGATTCAGGGACTAGGCACAGACTCGCCCCAATCCCTTATATGTGTATATATCCTTCAGGGTTGGGGGCGGGGCTGTGCCTATATAGCCTCTGTGATTGTGGTTATGTGTTACAAACGTTAGAGTAATGTAGCTGATCTTTGACTGTCATCTTTATCGTGCGTTCTACAACGACGATAAATATACATGTACTACATTTGTATATGTTAATAATTTTGAAGAAACCTTGAAAGTTGTGCAAACTTATAGCAATTCTAGATATAAAGGTAAAGTTATGGTGTTGTTGAGACCGTTCGTCCATATTTTATTGGAAAGTCATTTATACATATACACACATCACTCGCTCCTATCTTTTCATATCCGTTATAACGTCATTCTTAATTAACGATATAACCGAGTCTAACGTTATCTTACAGTTTAAATACGTTAGTTCTGTTTATATATTACAGTGAATACTATTCACTTTTAACGCCATAAAGTGTCTTTTTCTAAGACATTCCACTGAATAAATCCAAATAACAAAAACAGGAAAAATAGGCAATATGACGTCTTTAGAAACATTTATATCATTCCACGTGTGCTATCGTCTGCTTCAAATCCCAATAGTTAGATTATCGCCCAAACTTATATACCTGTAGTTTATTGTGCCATACTAGACGATATATTACATTCGCTTTACCCAGCTTTCTACGTGGATAAATAATTCAATAGCTTAATGATACAGTACACTATACACTGTATGCCCTTTTCTTACTTAAATATGATTAATACAATTTTAATTTCTAGCTTTTAAAATTAATTGAACATTTTGAAAATCAATAGTTTGATTTTGTTTTGAACGTAACAGCTTATGTTTTAGGACCTTTAAGCGTTGTTGCAATATTTTGCTCGAAGTAGTGAAAGATACTTATAAAAACATGATAAAACACAATAACATACTGGTCTGTATACAGCAATGATAAAAACATGATAAAACACAATAACATACTGGTCTGTATACAGCAATGCATCTTCCCTATCACAAAAGAAAGACTATTCTGTACAAAGCAACACAACTTCAAGAGCACAATAAAACTTTTGTTTTGAATACAAGAAGATAACCTTAAGATCAGTCATAACTCTACATTTTTTCTGGACAAAACAAAACAACTTTATATCATCAACAACAAAGCAAAGTTTTGTATCAAACAAGACAACTTCAAGATCAGTCATAACTCAACATTTCACTGGACAAAACAAAACAACTTTATAATCGCCAATAACAAAGCAATGTTATGTTTCAAACAAGACAACTTCAAGTTCAACAACAACATAGCACTTTTCTTTTGAGTCGGCAATGTAGGCATTCATTTTAAAACTAACAGATGTAATATGGTACCCTTCGTAAATAGATCGAAGCTTCATTTTGTCTTTGCAGTTGTATCAATGTTTGTCAAGTATTATTTTTATTAGTCCATCTGGACCGAAGGTCCAAGATGGACTTTTCCCATACAAATCCCATTCCGTCGTCCGTCCGTCCGTCGTTAACTTTTGCTTTAAAAGACATCTCCTCTAAAACTACTGGACAGATTTCAACCAAATTTGGCAAGAAGCATCCTTAGGGGAAAGGGGTTTCAAGATTATACAAATTAAGTCCCTGACCCCCCAGGAGACAAGTAGGCGGGGCCAAAAGGGGTAATTTGACAGTATGCATTCAAACGTCATCTCCTCCAAGACTATTGCGCAGGTTTTAACCAAATTTGACAGGAAGCCTCCTTAGGGGGTGGGGTTTAAAGTTTGTAAAAATGAAGTATTTGACCCCCCCCCCCCCCCCGCAGGGAACAGGTGGGTTGGGCCAAAAGGGGTAAATTTGACAGTAAGCCTTTAAACATACTCCTTTGAGACTATTGGGCAGATTTCAACCAAATTTGACATTCTTAGGGGAAGAGGATTCAAGATTATACAAATAAAGTATTTGACCCCCCAGAAGACAGGTGAGCAGGGCTAAAAGGGGTAAACTTGGCAGTATGTCTTTAAACGACTTCTTTGAAACTACTGAGCAGATTTCAACCATATGGACGTTAAGGCCCCATGGGCCTCTTATTTTATGTACATGTATGATTTGAAATTTGTTTTGTATCTGTGTAAAAAATGTAAAAGTTTGAATAAAAATTATTAAAAAAAAGTGTTGCTATGTACAAAAGAACATTTTTGATCAAAGTGAAATTGAAAACATATTCATGATAGTTTTCTTGGAGGACCAACCTCAATCACACACTAGAGGTATTAGAATATTATGTTCTTGATACTAGTTAGGTACGGACGCAATCTTTTATAAAGAATAATCTGAGTATAATAATCAAAATAGTAAAATTTTGTTGATATATATACTAGTGGGCTTTTCAAACCCGTCCAACAGTCCACTAGTTCAATAGTGAACGCTAAAGTACATGTATCTAGATAATTTTATGCCAGTATTAAGTGACTTGTGTTCACGTAATGTATTCAACTATAAAACATATAATTGGTCATTACATGAAGAATGGAGATAGTTTATGTTGAGAATCAGTTATAGATGTACGTCATTTGTATGTACAGTGATGCTCCCAGACACGCACCTGTTACATATTAAACTGACACAAAGTTATAAAGTACTCTCACTACAGTGTACACGGAAAGAGTAGACAGTCTGGATCTACGACAAATATACGTTATATCCATACACTGAATCAGAAATAGAATAAATATATTATATTGACATATATAAATTAAACACCAGAAACACCATTCTATCAAGATATGATAAAACAGATGATGATAAAACAGATGATGATGATGATGATGACGACGACGACGACGACGACGATGACGTTGATGACGACGACGATGACGACCATACAGACCAAATCTTAGAATCAAGTTGCATTATAATGCCCATTACCAAGCCCGTATTAATTAATCCCATTTAACAAAATATCCCAACAATGTAAAGAATATAATGTACAACAAACATTGTGCGTCGTCTAAATATACCACATAATGTAAGCAATTATTGTACCACAAATGTAGTCTGAACTATCGGACTCTTACACAGCTTATTTTAATTTTTGGAGCGGCGGAGTCAGAACTATATGAAAAGTTAGGGAAATGCCGCCAAGAACTTGACTTATAATGTAACTTATAAATGTTATAGAATTATGTCTACCAAACATTGTCCTAGAGTGCTCATAGCAAAGCGAATCAAATGTTGTCGTACACGAGAATTCATACATATGTCCAAAGAATATGTTTATGGTTCATATTTTGACTGTGCGTATACCTAATTTGTTGCCAAGGCTATTTTTATATTTATATTTGGGTGTGGTTTTTGTCATTAACAAGACCGAGATCTCTTACCCTCTTCCCTTTGGCTTCCAAGCTTTGATCTATCTAGGTATTGTTTATTCTAAATTTATTTTACTTTTTAACGTCCATTGCTGACGATTTGCTTGGTAGCTAGGTAAGGCATCTTGGACGAGGTTCTTTCACGCACATAACTGTTTTTTGTCTCCGAGTCTTGTGTATAATATATTAATTGGTCACCCGTTTCAGTTTGCAATTTTTTTCTTCAAATTATGTACACCAAATGCTGTCAAAGAGTGCCTATAGACAAATGCTGTACGCCAAATGTTGTCAAAGAGTGCCTATAGACATATGCTGTACGTCAAATGCTGTCAAAGAGTGCCTATAGACAAATGATGTACGCCAAATGCTGTCAAAGAGTGCCTATAGACAAATGATGTACGCCAAATGCTGTCAAAGAGTGCCCATAGTCAAATGATGTATGCCAAATGCTGTCAAAGAGTGCCTAAAGACAAATGATGTACGCCAGATGTTGTCATAGAGTGTCCATAGTCAAATGATGTACGCCATATGTTGTCATAGACTGCCCATAGTCAAATGATGTACGCCAAATGTTGTCATATATTGCCCATAGTCAAATTATGTACGCCAAATGTTGTCATAGAGTACCGATAGTCATATGATGTACGCCAAAAGCTGTCAAAGAGTACCCATAGTCAAATGATGTACGCCAACTGTTGTTATAGAGTGCAAATAGTCAAATGATGTACGCCAAATGTTGTTATAGAGTGCCCGTAGTCAAATGATGTACGCCAAATGTTGTCATAGAGTACCCATAGTCAAATAATGTACGCCAAATGTTGTCAAAGAGTGCCCATAGTCAAATGATGTACGCCAAATTCTGTCATACAGTACCCATAGTCAAATGATGTACGCCAAATATTGCCATAGAGTGCCCATAGTCAAATGATGTACGCCAAATGCTGTTATAGAGTGCCCATAGTCAAATGATGTACGCCAAATGTTGCCATAGAATACCCATAGTCAAATAATGTACGCCAAATTCTGTCATAGAGTACAAATAGTCAAATGATGTACGCCAAATGTTGTTATAGAGTGCCAATAGCCAAATGATGTACGCCAAATGTTGTTATAGAGAACCCATAGTCAAATTATGTACGCCAAAAGTTGCCATAGAGTACCTATAGTCAAATGATGTACGCCAAATGATGTTATTGAGTGCCCATAGTCAAATTATGTACGCCAAATTCTGTCATAGAGTACCCATAGTCAAATGATATACGCTAAATGTTGTCATAGAGGCCCATAGTCAAATTATGTACGCCAAATTCTGTCATAGAGTACCCATAGTCAAAAGATGTACGCCAACTGTTGTTATAGAGTGCCCATAGTCAAATGATGTACGCCAAATGTTGTTATAGAGTGCCCATAGTCAAATGATGTACGCCAAATGTTGCCATAGAATACCCATAGTCAAATGATGTACGCCAAATGTTGTTATAGAGTGCCCATAGTCAAATTATGTACGCCAAATTCAGTCATAGAGTACCAATAGTCAAAAGATGTACGCCAACTGTTGTTATAGAGTGCCAATAGTCAAATGATGTACGCCAAATGGTGTTATAGAGAACCCATAGTCAAATTATGTACGCCAAATGTTGCCATAGAGTGCCCATAGTCAAATGATGTACGCCAAATGCTGTCAATGAGTACCCATAGTCAAATTATGTACGCCAAATTCTGTCATAGAGTACCCATAGTCAAATGATGTACGCCAAATGTTGCCATATAGTACCTATAGTCAAATGATGTACGCCAAATTCTGTCATAGAGTACCCATAGTCAAATGATGTACGCAAACTGTTGTTATAGAGTGCCAATAGTCAAATTATGTACGCCAAATGTTGCCATAGAGTAACTATAGTCAAATGATGTACGCCAAATGTTGCCACAGAGTACCCATAGTCAAATGATGTACGCCAAATGTTGCCATAGAATACCTATAGTCAAATGATGTACGCCAAATGTTGTTATAGAGTGCCAATAGTCAAATGATGTGCGCCAAATGCTGTCAATGAGTACCCATAGTCAAATGATGTACGCCAAATGCTGTCAATGAGTACCCATAGTCAAACGATGTACGCCAAATGCTGTCATAAAGTGCCAATGGTCAAACGATCTTAACCAAACGTTGCCATGTAGTATAACTCATAATCAAATAATGTTGAACAGTAAGATTTATTTTGATTTAACGATTTCCTCTTGAAATTCACACAAAAGTTAGAACTATGCATTGAGTCACAGCAGTAATATCACAGTGCTCTTGAAAACTTCTTTATTGTTCGCAATATTAATTCGTAAGTCAGAATAAAGGATTATTTACTTGTTTTTATCCTGTTAACTTGAACCCAGGAGTGTTGTGTTAGTGAACCTTGTATTGTTAATACAGATACCTCTTTCCTTGTACAATCTTGCAGTAAAGCACACAGTTGATTGTATCGCACGTTTACTGCTCAATATATACGTCATACATTGGACTTGCGTGGTTTATAAATAAAGAAACCATCAAAATGTCAGAAGTCATCTTAATATGTTTATGGTCGCCACACTCGCATTCGGCTAGCTCCGCATTGCATTGCTTCTGTTATTTGTTTTTTCTCTGTTTGTTCGTCAATAACGTGTGTTATATTGATCCTATTTCTTCTTCTTTTAATATACTTATGTGAAATAAACATTACAGATATTATATGATAGATGTAATTAAATGTTGTTTTCATAACTATATCTTGCTCCATTGTCAAAGTGAGTTTCTATTGTAATTCTGAATTCTAGAGAGTTTGTGTTACATTATGGCTTCAAAACAAATTTGTGTAAGCACGTGTGTCGAGTCTTTAGTTGACTTTGACATGTCGATATCGGATAGTAAAGACATCTAAAAGACACAAGTACAGAATACTCATATGGCAGCTGGTTCTCAATTTCTTTCTCTATATAGAAGAAATGGCTTTATCAAAAATCAAGAATATTATCTTAACGGTTTTTTGTATTTCAAATGTTACATTGCATAATAGTATTTGCTTCGTTGTTACTTTCAAAGCACATGTTGTCTATAATCTGTAAACTCAGCGTTATACGTCATCGATGTCATGTAACGTCCACCTGGATACATTACAATGCAAGAACATCTTGCAACTAGATTTAATAACAATTATTTACAAAACTAACAAAGTCAGTACACTGTTTATGATAGCATAAAATCCAAGAATAAGATTCGTAACTCGATATGCTGTGTTATGTGCAAGGAACACCTTTTAAGAGTGTCAATTACGAGAAGAAATTTAATAGATCACTTAATCAGAGGCCATGGCTACAACATTTGATTCAATGGTTTATGAAAAAGATGCAAGGGTGGCCACATTGGGTGGAGTTCATAATTGTAAGACACTAATCTTAACAGAGGTCAAGCAAGGAAGATCTGAAATAAGTGAAAATCTGACCAACAGTTCTTTACGAAAAGTCAAGTCTCAGCCAATCAGAAGCCAAGGCAGCCATATTGGATGGAATTTAGCAACAACGTTGGACAAACATCTGAAAGGAGACAATGCAACGAACATCTACATCAAGTTTCGTGAAAATCAGACCAACAGTTTTCGACAAGATGTCGAAAATGTTCGAGCAAATCAGAAGCCACGGTGGCCATGTTTGATGGATTTCGGCAAAATTGGACGCAACTCAAACAGTAGACCATGCAAGGAACATCTACATCAAGTTGCGTAAAATCTGACCAGCGGTTCTTGACAAGATATCGAAAATTTCTCAGCAAATAAGAAACCAGGGGAGCCATATTGGAATGAGTTCGGCAACGTTGAACACAAATCTGAAAGGGGACCATGCAAGAAACATCTACATCTAGTTTCGTCCATGTGGACTAATAAATCATTTACATAAAAATGCATCATTGGTCTTAGAATATCTTTTTATTGTAAGTTGTAGTTTCCATTGGTAGGGTAGATATAGTTCATGTATATCTTCAAATGATTATTCTACCTAAAACTTATCGTACAGTAAGGATAGGTAACACAACCATGCGCTAGGAGTAGACACAATTTAACACAAACGTCCGCGTACTTGATTACAAGCAAATTTACAAGAGGAAATGCATTGTTATCATGCTGTGTTAGCGAGATCCACGTGCTGCATTTGCAAGAGTCATCAGCACAAAAAAAGAACAAAAAATATTACATACATAAAAGAGGACAAACATATGTGAAACATTCTCGTACTTCTTCATTTTCTTTCAGTTATCAATTATTTTTGATGATGAAATTCCACAAGGGAAAAAGCGGAGTATGCCACAAACTTTATGCAACAATTGTAAGAGATAAAGTTAACGTTAATACGCCAGAAGAGAACGCCGATAATTTGTAGAAGACAACATTGAGCGACTTATTAATTCACGATTGATATGTGGCAGACCGCAAGTGACTGACACGTAACAAATAAGAAACATAAATGAATAACGATAAAGAATGACTTTGCGAAATGTGACTTTTTTGGAAATATGAATTACGAGAGACCAATTAATACAGTTATCACAGCAATTAGTAAAAAAAATTGTCTCTTATTACCAGGCAAATAGAAAAAAAAAACTCGATGACAGCAATTTTGTTGTCGGTCCTTGCAGAATAATTCAAACATGATATTGGCATTAAGGTAACTCAGAATTGACAACCATCTGGCTGCTTCCGAAACAGGACAGAAACGCATACGGTGTAGTGGTTGATTATGTTTTTGATGGCAATCAATATTATTGACATCTACAAGCATAATGTACACTATATAAGCCGTAAATCAATACACGAGACTATTAAACACGCCACTCAAACCAAACATTTCTAACCTCCTTTACAAAGCATTGCATAATGAGTTATAAGGTCAATACTTTCATGACATAAACAACTTATTCTTAAAATAAGGAAGAACATTTACTACACTTGTCAAATATTAAAAAAAATCAGTCTTCAAGACTGCAATAACAACTAAAAACTTATTGATTATTAGTTAAAGCACGATAGAACGCATTGTATATACAAAGTTACTGTTTGGGTCCTGTACCTGCCTGTCCGATGAATGTTAGTTAGTGCCTCGACTAACGACTCGGTGACTTACGGATACGGAGACAATATTTCTAGTGTGGCACAGAGACGGTTCATCGGGTGGGGGGGGGACCCTTGGAAACCTTTATGATTTAAGATACACATGTGAATGAAGAAGGGACGATGGTGTACATAAAAAGTGATTCTTAATTGCAGTATTTACAATTCCTTAATTCCTTTAAAAAAACATTTAGACAATCATCAGCCGATATAACCATAACTCTGGACGCCGGACGCCCAAACGAAGATAATGAAAACTTGAAATAATCACACATCACTGAACTAGGTCGTTACTATTCCCCACAATGACAAACATTATCAAATCCCCCTATATCCAACTTTATACAACAACTCCCACACTACCGTCTAAAATACGTCTTATCAATATATAGGATACTACAAACGCTGAAAGACCGGTATGAAAGCAAAAGTAATGTCATTGCTAACTAAAGACCGTGTTAAATGATACAACATTAGATGTGTAAAAAGACTGGACACCACTCTCCCTAACATTTCTATAAGGCAATACCGATATGTGCTTCGCTTTGACGTTCTTCCAACCATATCGTCACAACAGAGACAAATCTAGAGGTAAGACAGGCAGGAAGAGCAGCGACGCTGCCGGGAAAATAAAGCAGGCGACGAGCTCATGTGACGGTGTTACCGCTTACTATTATTGAACCCAATAGGAACAAAACTGCCGACGAGCCCATGTAACGGTGTTAACACTAACTGTTATTGAATCTAACAGACGGATCTTTATTGTGCCAGGGAACAAGTATTCATGAATACGTCAGCACCAGCTATGTGTTCCCTCCCAATGACGTATCTACTTTATCATTAAATGTTGCTGGTATAATTGGATAACCTGCATTGATAAGCTGCTGCCAGCATAGCGTTCGGTGTCACCCATTACTTAAACTCGTTTCCATGCTGAGACGACATGTACTGGATAGACGTAAACCCTATGACAGAATTGAAATATATGTGAGTGAAGAGCTAATCCTTGACTGTTCATTACTGAATGTGTGGTTTCTATTTTGAAACACAGGTATACGTTAATCTATTTGTATAGAAAATTACTTATTACAAAGAAAACCAAGTGAAAACCATATACATACACTTTTTATGCAAGAATTATGACCCACATGAAATGGATGATAATGAATTTTGGTAAAAATGTATGCATTAAAGCAGTGGATTATTTTGGACAACAATTAAATCGCACAGATAGTTAACGGATTTAGGACGACAATAGAACCACACATAATGCCACATACAGTTGACGACTGAATCCTGACAAATGGCTAAGAAACACATTCTTAGGAAACCGTGTGCACCAAACAAGATGACAATAAATATGAGTTCCGATTAGCTGACAGATGATCGGTCAAGACAGACTATAGAACCGGTATGACGGAAGCTAGATAATGCTTTTGTAGTATCATCCAACATCAACCTAATAAAGCGTGTCTGCACATGTCTTTCATTGTTCAATTATAAATCAAGCTGATCTTAAAAAAACCTGCAATACCTAATGTGTGTTATACACCATCTTGTCATGGTATACGTATATTACAATGACAACAAAGTCTCGAAGTATGATTAAAACATAGACGTTAGTTTAAATGGTAAGTACCTCAGTTGGAGGGAGAGAAACCAAAAATATAATTGCGTATATTATTTTTGGGTTTTCTCAACCGATATTGTATTCATTAAATGTTGTTACAAAGACAAACATGATCATAACAAAACATAAACAAGAGGTGCTGAACATCCATCTGCTTGCAACAAAATTATGTTTCGTAATTGTCTCCCATTGTGCATAAACTATTTTCATTCCCTAATGATGCCACATATGCAATTATTTAGCTCTGTGGTTTAGGTTTACTAGAGACTTCTGAAATTTGATAAAAACATTTCCGTTAAAAAAAATCCCCTTTTAGCACTTCCGGATGCCTAGTCCAATTAATTGAACAAATAGGAATACTCTCAAACCGCCAAACGATGCCTCCTACCAGGTATGGTTGAAACTGGTCAAGATGTTTTATAGGATGGGTTGAAATTTGGAAAATAATAACTGAGGACGGCGGGTTTTTTGGAGTGAAAGTCTACTCGTCTGGAGTTAATTGAATGTATATATAAGGGTCGATATTTTACATAACATACGAGCATGGAAATATCGAAATGCAGACTAAATTTCGACTAAATAATCACGTCTCGCCTAGACAGTTCTGCCATCGTTGTCTTCAAAAGTGATCTATATTTCCATTCGCGTATGTAAATCTATCAAATCCATAATTTATACCATGATTATTTTACATTTTTAACGGCAATGGTTGGCAATAAACTACCTACCCAAGGATGACCGAACGATGCAAAACACAACACTTCCGCCTCGTGGGCCTACCATCCGTTAAATACTTCAACACAACGTTTTTATGGCTTAAATTATGGATTAGATAGATTTGCATACAGGAATAGAAATAGAAATGTTTTTTAATATTTCCGTTTTTGTGTGTTTCGTAAAGTATCGACCCGAAAATACATTCACATTCATTCTAACAATTGTTTCAATACCATGGGTTTGGGCCTTTAGTTCTGACTGACCGAAAACAAGCATGAAAAATTAACCAAAGTATAAAAACAAACCCAGAACGAAAGACAACTAAAGAATAAAATAACTTAAAAATACAAACTTGCAAACGGAATACATAATAATTTATCAATAAATTAAATATTTATAAGAGGAAATAACAAATACTCCATGCGAGAGATCCTCGTCCAGAATTCCTGGTCAAGCTTCGAGTCAACCGTCATCAATGGACGCTCAAGAGAAAATTAATTCATGCTTTTAGAATTTTAGAATAGACAAGACCTTGATAAATTAAAGCTTCAAAGTCAAAAGGGTTTAAAAATCACCATGGTAATGAAAAAACAAAAACCACACAAAAAAGAAAATTGAGTTGTTTACTTAATTTTTTTAACATGTATGTTTGTTTTCATTAACTATTTATCACGATTCATCTGTAATGTAGAGCAAGAATCGTGGAGTCTGACAAAGAAGTTTAATTAATAATATTGATTATAAATTGTGTAAAGTACACCGTGTGCTTCAGGGTTGGTCTTGGTTTAACTCGTGTGTCTAATAACTTTTAATTTGGTAAAAACGACTAGAGAATCACAATGCTCGACCAAAGACGCAAAGAGATATCACCACAACGGTAGATAATGGCTTATATCACAAGTATTGCAGAAGCAATTTCATCAATATGGACGCGCACATTTATCAAATGATAAAGTAATAAATACGAAAAACCAAGACGATATTCAAAAGACGCAGTCCATATGGACATGGGCAAATAGTAAGGAATAGTTTGTCGGTTACATAACAAGGAACACAAAAACAGCTACTTGTATTTGCTAAAAAAAATGAAACATCACGAAAATCATGAAATTAATATTTCAAAACATTTTTTTTGGAAATTTACATATTTACATAACGGCTTGTATTGTTTGCCATTGTCCATGGACTTACGGCCTAGAATATCGTCTTGTTTTTCGATTTACTATTTTTTTTATATCAATAGGAAATTTACATTTTTACATATTACTAATTTTTATTAGAAATTTACATATTGTTTTCTATTCGAAAATTGATATTCCGTTGATGCAAGATTTATAAACACACGTGATCTTAAATTCAAAAACTACTTTGTATTGAAGAAGTTGCATAAATAATACATTGAAAACTGCCATACTATGGCATGTGAAACGTTGCAATATTCAATATTTTATATTTATGTTCAATAAAATTAATATATATTCTAAAAATATATATTTATGTTCGATAGTTTTAATATTTATATTCGATATTTTTATATATGTGCAATAATTTTAAATATATGTTCGATAATTTATACATATGTGCAATAAATTTATATATATATTCAATAATTTATATATATGCAATAATTTTATATATATGTTCAATAATTTATATATATATGCAATAATTTATATATATGTTCAATAATTTAAATATATGTGCAATAATTTATTTATATATTCAATAATTTTTATTTATATATGCGATAATTTTATATGTATGTTGTATAATGGAATTCTGGGTAAAAATTTATAATGACGGTTTTTATTGGTCAGTTGAATCCAACATGTCTGCGCCCATTAACTATGTTAAACACACTTAACGTGGGCCCAAACACGATGTAAGTTTACTTGTTTTTTCTGTGGTTAACTCTAATACAAAATAAAACAATTTCGACGAAAGAAAATCGTCAATTCAGTCAAAACAAGTAAACTTACATCGTGTATCGCACCGTCTCGATATGACCTTAGATGTTGAAAGGGATGTTAAACCCCAATGAAACAAACAAACAAATCACCTGAACTTTTCTCAAATCCAATCCGTGATTGAACTGAACTTGTCATTTTGTTCGAGGCCTACAAAACCAGTAACTATGATAAGTTGCAAGGAAAACAGGGGAAACAGTTTCATACTTGCATGGATTCTAAATTTGTGTGCTCATCTCAATGACATTTTGGCTCTTTAATATATCAAGTAAATCAGTCAATCCGCCCGTTTGTCGTTTATTATATTACATTATTTATAGTATTACGTCATCTTTACATCATTTCTGTTGACTAGAACTTGGTTGTCAAAAACGGCTGTCCAGGGTAATATGTTTAAAAGTTCATATTTCGACTGCGCGTTCATGTACAATGTAAATTAATGACAAGATTGTTGAAGTGAGGTTTTTGTCCTTAATTAATATCGGGTTTTCTTACCCACACGCCCTTGGCTTCTTAGCTTTGTTTATTTAGGTTTTGGCGTTTATAAATGTACTTTTTCCTTTGAGTCCGTCGATAACGGTGGTTCGTAGCTTGGTTTGGATCATGAATGGTTTGAGGTGCTCATTTGGTTGGTTTTAACGATTTTTTTTTAGAATGACCGCCTCAGTTTGTAAGTTCATTCTAGAGATGACTTTTTTGATGTGGTTATTTTATATTTGTCTAGATCTTTTGTTTTGATTAGCTTTTTTCTAAATGTTTTAAAGCAACGTTTTTTGCTATGCAATGTCAAATAGTTTTTAGACCATCTGGACCGAAGGTCCAAAGTGGACTTTTCTCATACAAATCCCATCCGTCGTCGTTAACTTTTCATATTTTCGACTTCTTCTCCTGAACCACTG